>APFE030081052.1:0-43853 GCA_000404065.3 Pinus taeda | reverse complement strand
GTACTGCACAAAGGTATAATTCCACACGCTACACAAATGTATAAGCTTTCGACTAAGAATAACGACTTTGTCGCGTCTAAATTAGTTAGGAATATCTCTCATTCCTTCTTGTAAATACCCCAGGGTTAAAATATTGAAGAAAACATAATGTAATTACCCAGGTCGAGATTACCTTTCACCATGGGAACTTCATCGAACCTCTCAAAATTATAAACTTTACAAACTAACTTCTTCCAAACAAATTTGTAGTTGATTGGAAATTTTGAAGAAAATTCTCACACTAAATGTGAATTAAGTTAAATTGGTGAGTGATGTTGACGAATTAATTTTTATTTTAGTTAATTAGATAGAGATATATTTTTTTTAAGATTTCACTTGTGAATTTTGTAAAAGATTTTTTAATTCATTTTGATAAGTTATTTTGGGTAATATGTATTGATTTTAATGATTCACATAGTAAAAAAAAATTGACTTAACACACAGTGTTTATTAAACTCATGATTTAAATGTACTAATGTTTATAATTTTGAATCTCGTGTTAAATGAATTGATTGTATTAAATGTACCAATTTTAATATCTGGCTTTCCATTTGGGTTTAGTTAATACATTGGATCTTTTTCGGATTGTGTACCATGTCCTTATTCTGTGAATACATACACACTTTGCAGATTGCAAGGTTTTGGGTTTATGGTTTACGAAAGTGATGTTACATGTTGCTTTACCCCTGGCCTCACCTCAAATTTCCCACTCCATCGGCGACCTACACTTAGTGATAACCAATGTTGTTGATCCTATGGTGTTTAATCCAACGATGATGAGGGTTCTCAAAGTTGTTAGGGTAATGGAGAACCTAAACCATGTTTCCCCTCTGTCATTTTGTGTTGTTGCCGCCAAGGTTCGACTCCGCCTCCTCCTCAACTGGTTAACTAGTTTTTACCTTCATCTCTGCCCGAGAGGGTTTATGCTCTGTCAAATCTCGGGCAAGGTTGATGTTTCAAATTGTTTACGAACTTGATGGAGGTATTGCAGGTTTGTTCTCCTCAATTTTATGCTAATATTACCCTTCCGTTTTGGTTTTCTGTTAACAAGCAACCTTGTTTACCTTGGTTGCAGACAAGAATGGCAAACAAGCGGTTCTACTCCAGGCATTTCTCTTATTCGCAGAAATTTCCCAAGCAGTTAATTATCTCAGGTATTTGGATTTGCATGTTAGATTTTTGGTTTAGTGTCCATGGGTTCATTCCTCATTCGAATTCTTATGTCCCTTTGTGTAATTATATGTGCAGGGTTTGCACACAGTGAAGGGTCTTCACTGCCTGGCTCAGCTTCTAGTGGCGCTGCTGATGAATGTCATGGCCATTCTCCACGGTGCTTCGAGTTCTAAGAGCTTAATAACTTTAACTTATCCAATGTGAACTTAAGACAATTAATGGCTTGGGTTTTGTAGTCTGCCGGCATGGCTATCCTTCACCACCCTCCAAGGGTTGGATTTCATTTGAGTTTGGTTTGTTATGACTCTGGGTTTTGTCCCATTCTGGTTACAATCTTTCTGAGTTCGCCCTTTTGGGTTTTTCCCATAGTAGATCATCTTTTATGTATTTTGTCGAATCTTCAGTTGAAATTTTCGGACTTGTCAGTGTGGTTCATAGTCGGGACAAGATGAAGAATCAGATTTTGGCACTCTTAAATAGAGATCAATATAGAGACCCTTCACTCAAATAACGACAATAATAAATGGCTTTAATTTCAAAATGTAATTCTTGCTTTGAGTATCCATTCTCATTACTTGTTGTCATGAATGGAGTTGGTTTGGATAGTTTATCTTTGTAGGGAATTTTCCTTCTGTTTCTTTGTTTAAAGGAGCAAGAAACATGTCTAGTTAGATAGCTCTTTCTGAGACCTTTCCAATGGTATATGTCACTTTTCCCAACTCCCAAAAAATGAAGAGAAAAACTAGTTCTAGGTCACCAAGGGCCACAGGCTAGCACTCGAGGGCTAGGTGCCCCATTGGCTATATTGGTGGAAGTAAAGATTAGGAGGGAAACACTTGTGGAAAATTCCCCACCGCTTGAAACCGTCAAGAAGGTTGAGCGTCGAAGCTCAGGCAGATTGACAACATGAGGGGGTCTAGGCACATTCGAATGTTAACAGGGAGGTATCCTCTGTGATGGAAATAATCATGATTTACTGTCAGTGACGTGGCAGTGTGTGATTGGTTGTGAGTCGTCCCTCCCCCCTTTGTTCTGTACTAAAACTACGAAGGGACTTTAGTTTCGAATCTTTCTATTTGGAGTATTGGAGGTCTCCCAATAATCGAGATCTGAGATAGTCGTTCAGCCTGCAATTCTCAGCACAAGTCATAAGGTGATGAAGGTTAAGTGTTGTGGGGATTACGCCCATTGAACATTGGCCATCAAACCACAATAACGCGCAAAAGGAAGTGGAAACCCTAATGCCAGATATCCGATAGAGGCGTTAAGGTTCTCGTTCCTACCATCGGTCATAAGGGGCCAAACATAAGGCTAAGTCAATTGCGAGGAGCCTAAAAATTTCAAGTGGTTGCATAGCTGTTCAGGCTCAGATTTGGTCAAGGTCAGATACATTAATACTACTACAAAGCATTGGTGTGGTAGTGCCACAAGGGCCAAATTAAGTACACATGGATGCCACGTGATGATATAAGAGTGTCGTAGTTTGGGGTGGACCCTAATGAGAATATGATGGTTTCGCCCCACACTTGGAGCAAACAAGAACTCTTTTCAACAAGGGTGAAATCACTCCATTTGGCCCAAAAACCTAGAGAGTGGTATCACTTTTTCGCCTGTGGAGTGGGTGTTAAACCCTGTGCAAATTCATTGAATGAGATCTATACCCAGTTGAGATTGACAGTGGAGAACTATTAGGGTTGAAATTAAAAAAATCTAAATTAGACAAATTAGTAAGGTCTACATCTATAAATAGAAACATAAACGTCTTGAGACATGTGAGAAATCCCATGCAAATCAATTAGTAAGAGTGTTGTGGACAGGAGAAGAATTATAGTTTGAAACTAACCAGGAGAAAGAGTTGTGTTGTAGCAAACTAAAGAAGTTGTGTGCAATTGTTATAGATCTTAAATAAAGATAGTTCAAGTGTGCTGGCCAAAGGTTGAAAAGGGTAAAATATATGAGATATGTTGTGCAATGGAATATTGTAGATCTAAATTCTTGAAGAACTAATTGAGAAATATCAGAGAGAGAAAACAGATAGAGTTAATTGAAGAGCCATAGATATGGATTTGAAAATGTATGAAAAATGGATCTAAGTGGCTATAGCAAGTTGGTGCTTGCAAATCAATGTTAGAAATGTAGAAAGAAAGACTAAATTTTACTTGTGACTTGGTCAAATTTAGTAATTCGATTTTCCACATTAGCAAGATGACTTGGATGGAAGTTAACTTGTGTGACATGGCCCTTGTCTACTAGCTTACTCAATAAATTCAATTTATAGGCTAGAAGTAGAGTGGTGCATGTAGTGATTGCTAAAATTTAGCAATCTAATTCAGCGATTTTCAGTTTGAATCAATTAACTGAGCTCATGTAACTAGTTGAGTCAGTTCAAGATCAGTTAAGTAGTAGAATTGTTGTTAACTCAATGATCTCTCAGTTAAACTAGTCAATCAACAAAAAATAGCCCAAAAATGCATGGTATTCGAATTGCCTAGTTGTAGTGGAGGAAAAGGCACATCATAATTATTAATTGTATACTAGTTGAGTGTACATGCTTCGCAGTTATGCAGGTGAATCATTCCTTGGGAATTGCGCAAGAAAATAGGAGGAAATTCCTACTTTTAGGAGCTAATTTTCTCAAGGATTGCGCAAGGAAATAGGAGCAAGATGGGGCCTTGAATTGGCTAAGTGTTGGCCATAGCAAGACAGTCAAAAGGAGAACATCTTTATAGTTCAGCGTGTGCTTTTGGATGGAAGAAAGACATCGTGTGCTTTTGGATTGAAGCAAGACATTGTAATAGTTTCTCATTCTCATATTATTAATGAAAAGTAGCGAAGGGGTTTTTCCTAGTTGGGTTCCACTGTAAAATCATTGTGTTCTTATGGTGTTTAACGGTTTCATGCCATTGCATGTGGTTTCTAAATTGTTATTTCCATTCCGCATAATAGTAGAGGAAATTTGTAATCTCCTGATTTCAGTTCGATTTCATCAGTAGTGGAAAATTTCTACTAATTTCTACATGGTATCAAAGAAAAAATCACACTAGAAATGAGTCGATAGATCTTCTCCTTCAGAGACTTTGATTTGCAGATTCAGTGAAGCAGTGTTATACAGCATGCGGGAAAATGTCTTTCAACAAATTGAGATTGGAGTATGCCCTTGAGGGAACCTCAAATTTCATATCCCGAAATGACAGAATGGATGTAGTGCTCGATGATAATGGTGTGCTCGAGTACACCAAAACTGACGTTCCAAAGCCAACCGTATCAGGTGCACAACAATTATCCAATGGAAGAAGGATAGCACAAAATCCAAGAGGATCGTCCTAGAGGGTGTGAGGGACCACATAGTCTTGAATTTACATGGCAAGGAGACTCCCTTTGCTCTGTGGAAGACCCTCAGTGAACCATTCGAAAATCGAAGTGATGCCAGGAAATTGGCATTGAGGGACAAGCTCATAAACCTATGCATGTAGAAATGTGAAGCCATTCCACATTATCTCTCCAAGTTCACTCAACGTTGAGATGAGCTTGGAGAAGTTGGAGAAGATATTCCATCTTTAAAACTAATGAACCTAACTCTCCTAGGCCTTCCAAAATCTTATCAACTACTAGGACTCTATAAATGGAAGGGACAAGTTACCAACTTGGGAGAGATTATGGTCTAATTTGGTGCAGGAATAAATTCGGGGGAACATTAGAGATGAAGTAACATCCTAAGTTGAGGAGGAGGAAAATTTTTCCTTGCTTGGGAAGGAAAAAAAGGGAAAGGGAAACAAGGCCCAAATAAAACCATAAACCATCCAAAATAATGGTAAGAAGAAGGAATTGAGCAAAATAAAATGTTTTCATTGCCATGAATTTGAGCATTATGCAACAAAGTGTCCACACAAGAAGTCTAACAAGAAGCCTTTAAGAGGAGCAAGAGGTGAAGCACTTGCCTCACAATTGAATTAGACTTCACCCTCATTGCATGCATGGCCAACACTGTAATGGGGAGTGTGTAGCATCTACATTCAAGTGCCTCATTCCATATGACAGGATGCAAATAATTCTTCAACATCCTAAAGGAGAAGGATCTCTAGATGCACATAGAACTTGGGGATAATGGTCGGTATAATACCAAAGGAATTGGTACCATAATCTTTAAGAGGGAGTCGAGCTCCCATCTTCATTTGAGAGATGTTATGTATGTACCTAAGCTAAAGAAGAACCTGATCTTTGTAGCTATATCGGAGGATCGTGGCTATGATGTTGTTTTTAGTAAGGGGAAACCCATTCTGAGACATGTAGCTACAGTGAAGGTGAAACATATCAGAGTTCAAGTGAAGAATCTATACAAACTTGAGGTGGAAGCTTGCACTGCACAAAATACCAAGGTAGAGAAGGTCCAAGGTCGAGATGTTGGAGAACTTTGCATAGGTGCATGGGACACTTACACCATGGAGCCTTAAAATCATGTAGCAGATTACCACCGGTCTCTCGAAATGCACTCTTGACCAACATGATGTTTGCAAGGGATGCACATTAGGGAAATATGTCAAATCCACCTTACAGGTCCGAGATAACAGAGTTGGAGCAATCTTGGAGCGAGTCCACTCTGATGTACAGGGAGTATTTTCTACAACCTCTACAACAAATTACAAGTATTATGTAATTTTTGTTGATGACTTTTCAAGAAAATGTTGGAACTTCTTCATACGAAAGAAGGATGAAGTTTTCTCAAAATTTGTTGAATTTAAAGTATTCGCTGAAAAGGAGACTGGTCAAAAATTGAAAGCCTTGAGAAGTGACAATGGAGGAAAATTTATTAGGAGCACCTTCAAGGACTTTTGTGTTAAATAGGGTATTAGAAGAGAAGTGATAGCCCCTCATAACCCACAGCAAAATGCGGTGCCTGAAAGGAAGAACATAAGCATAGTGTGAGTAGCAAGACCCATGTTGCATGATCAAGGGATCCCATTACATCTATAGGTAGAAGCACGCAACCCCACAATTTACTAGCAGAATAGGAGCCCTTATAGAAAATTGGGCATGATCACACCCGAAAAAGCTTTATCTGGGAGGAAGCTAGATGTATCTTGTTTCAAAATTTTTGGAGCTACTATGTATTGTCATGTCTCCAAGCATAGTTGGAAGAAACTTAAGCCTACAGCTGAGATGGGAGTTTTTGTAGGATACAAAGAGACACCACATAAGTATAGGGTGTATTTTCCCTCACTCAAGGTGACATAGTGAGGAGAGATGCTAAATTTGATGAGGAGAAGGTTATGAGATGCTCCCTAGAGAGAGAGAGTTGAGTATCCCACCAGAGGAGGAGCTTCTAGTTCCTAAGGAGGAGCCTCAAACAAAGTTTCATGATGTTGTGGAGTAGCCACAAGTGAAGGAGAAAATAGGAGGTTGAGTGGAGGCACCCAGTCAACTGAAATATTCAAGAGAAGGGAGGAAGAGAACTAAAGAAGTTGACAGATTGGAACAGGATGCACGGGAGCATGTGGGAGCTCCTACATCTCAGTGTAGGAAGAGGAGGTCACCAGATAGGTACAATGGGTATATGGCTCTCATGACAAAACTCTTTGAGATAAAATTCTTCTTCATTTGAGGAAGTGTTTTCTCAACCAGTGTGGGTTGATGCCCTAGTGGAAAAGTATGACTCCATCAAGAAGAATAGTGTATGGGAGGTGGTGTCGAGACCAGAGAACAATTCAGTGGTTGATCCTAGATGGATCTAGAAAGTGAAGCATGTCGTTGATGGGAGCATCAAGAAGTACAAGGCCAAATTTATGGCCAAAGGCTTCTCTCAGGTAGAGGGAATGAGTGAAAGCTTGAAAATGGGTTACACTTTTGGGTCAAATGTGGCGACGAAATTTCAAGTTTTTCCTCTTTTATTGAATTGCATCCCTCAAAATTCATATATTATGGTAAATTTTAATTCAGAGTAAAATGACAATATGTGGAGAATTATGTTGTTGTCCTAATGAAGTTTTTGCAAAAACATTAGTGTCGTATAATCTCTCAATTTTCCATTAAATGCAATATATATCCTTGCAATTTTTAGCAAAACTTAAGAGGTATTGGTGTGTTCACATAGCATAACTTAGTAGAAAATATGTGATTTTTAAAAATATATATATATATATATATATATATATATATATATATATAATATATATATTATATATATATATATAGCAGATTACACACGAGAGAACTAAGCTTTTCATATTAATTTTTTTTTTTAATGCAAAATATAATTTTTAATATTTTTCAAAGTTGGCTAAGTGATATTTCAATTGCATGTTGGAGACACATATGTTCATGTAAAAAAAAATCAATTTTTTAAATAAATTGAAAAGACAAAAGTACCCTTTTGTAGGGGATTCGTAAACGAAGATAGTGGTACTTTTTCAAATTTTTTCATTGTGTATATTTTATGTTATTGATTTTTTATTCATCCCCTTTGAAACTATATAAAACAATTTCAAGTGTTCTATTTAAAAGAATTAGGTGAAAAATATCATATGAATTCAAAAGTGTCAAATTCATATGCCATTGGATAGAGGATTATTTCACAAATCCAACATGATCAACCCTGCCACTTAAGGAAAAATTATGCTCTACATCTGATAAGGTACAAAATGGGGTTGCAAAGAAATTTACAGAAAAAGGTGTTGAAACTGTAATTTTTAGGACATCAAGATCTCGATCAAGCACTTAAATTCAAAATTCAAATTGCTCGATCGAGTGGCATACGTGGTTAAACAACGGCTTGATCAAGCCATTAAAAAGTCTAACCCACCAATGCCCTTACAATCTTTATCGAAAAATATAGCACGATCGAGCCATAACTCTCGATTGATCCATTAACTCATGTTAGAAAATGACTCGATTCAGAGAGTTTGCTTAAATGCTCGATCGATTTATTTTTAAGTGCCTCAAATGCTCGGTCGAGCGCTTAAAAATTGGTCAATCCAGTGCTTAAAATTGCTTGATCAAGCATCCGTTTTTCGGCAAAATGTGCCCTCATTTCACCAAAAAGTGTAACCCAGCTCCATGCTTTGACCCGAGTGGACTATGAGGGAACGTTCGCCCTAGTGGCAAGATATTCCTCGATCATAACCATTCTAGCATTAGCTGCACAAATGGGGTGGAAAATCCATCAGATGGATGTGAAGACCACCTTTCTCAATGGCGTTGTTGAGGAATAAATTTATATAGAGCAGCCAAAGGGATTTGAGGCATATGACAAGGAGACACGTGTGTAGACTTAGGAGAGCCATGTATGGTCTCAAACAGGCGCCCCAAGCATGGTACACTCGGATCGACACATATCTCAATGGATTGTGCTTCACCAAAAGTGGAGCAGATGCCAATCTCTATCACATTGTGGTAGATGGAAAGTTGCAACAACGTAAACTTTGAAACGGGAACTATAAACTCAAAACAAGAACTCTAGCCAAAAAAACCCCAAAAAACATGAGAAATCAACTCGACAATGAAAAGTGTTAATTCTGGAATAACGTTTTTTTCTAGGGTAAATTTTCAACATTGTGATAAATCTGAAAGACTTATACCTACATTATGGATCACAAAAGTTTTAGATCTAACATGTTTTAAAAATGGTAGTGAAAACTAATTTTTTGTGCAAAAAACAACCTCAAAACGAAAAGTGTTGATGTGTGATGTTGATATGTTTGTTTTTTTCTAGATAAATTTTTTGAATTTTAAATAAGGATAAGATTTTATTGATTTGAAAACAAATTCAAAAAAATAATGAAAAAAATTAAAATAACAAAAAAAAACAAAAAATGATTCAAAAAATAATAAAGTAAATTATATATATATTTATATATATATATATAATAAAATATATAAAGACAAAAATAACTAAAATGTAAAACATAAACAATAATAAAAAAAGAAACAAAATCAACCATAATTATTTTGAAAAAAACAAATTAACCAATAACATTAAATAGATAAATAAATCAAAAATTTTTCTAAAAAATGATGAAAGAAAAAAAAATGAAAACAAAAAAAAAGTGCATCATTGGCAACTAAGACAAAACAAAAAAAATAAAAAAAAAATTAAACAATTAAAAAACGTGATAAAAATAAATTTAATATACAGAAATTAAAATAACAAAACATTAAAAATAAAATAAAACATAAAACAAAAATATATTTAAATAAACGATAATTATTATAAAGCCAAAAAAAAAAAAAAATTGTGCTCTTTGGGCCCTTGAGCGAGCTCAATTCCAAGAATCGGACAAAGCCCGTGGCCCCTCGGGACCCTGGGCGAGCTGAGTCTGATTCCAAGAATTAGAATGAGCTCGTTAAAGGACCTGAGGGGTTGTGGCCCCGGGCGGGCGGCGCTGCGTGCAGCTCCGTCCGCATGGTCGCAACCCCTCGGGCCCCTTGGCGAGCTCATTCTGCTCTGAGAATCGGATAGCCCCTTACCCGTTCTCGATCGGGGTTGAGCCCGATAAGAGCAAAAGGAGCCTATTTTTTAATTTAAAAAAAAATATATTATTTTATATTTCTTAAATTATGTTTATGATATTTTTTTAAATATGTTTTTTAAATTTTTATAAGTGTTAATATTTAATTTAAAAGGTTGTTCACGTTATGTGTTCTTTTAATTAATATGTTTGTGTTTCTTTTACTTGTTTTTTTCAATATTTATATTAGATATAAATATAAACCTTTCTTGTTTTATTTAAACCTTTGTGAAGATTGATTTTTTCACCATTTGTTATGAGCATGAACCACATTAGTTGGTTCGAAACATTGACCAAATATTTACTATATGATTAATCAGAAAGACAGATTTATTATCAATATGGATCACAAAAGTCTAAGATCTAACTTTTTTTTATTGTTTTATATTTTTAAAGTTTTATTTTTTCAATTTATTTTTATTTTTAATGGTTTTTTTATACTCAACTAATTTTTTATTTTATAATTTTTGTGTAAGACTTTTATTGTTCTTTTTAAATTCTATGTTAATTATTTTTTTTTTTACTTAAAATATATCTGAATCAATTTTTTTTGAATTTTTATTTTTCAAATGTCATCATTTTTTATATAAAATTCATAGAATTTGTTGTCTCCTATTTTTTATTCAAAATTTCCATAATTTTTTTATTTAATGTGTTGTTTTAGAGAAAATGTCCTAAAATACATATTTTTTAATTATATCCATATGCAAATATCTATTTTTGTGCAGTTTTTTAAATTATTATTTTTTAGTGACAATTATTTTTTGTGTTCAAAAATTAATTAACGATATATTAAAAAAAAATTCATAACCTCAAAATATTATTTTTTTAAACTTTGCAAAAAAATTAAAATTTTCATTATAAAAAACAATGCAGAGGAAAACAAAAAACAAAAATCGGAAAACTCTTAAAAACCAAATATCTAAAGACGAAAAACATGAAGAGAAAAAATTGAACTTGAAAAATGGTTAAATAATCAACATTTAAAAAAAAAATGTATACTTAGGACATAAGAAAATTTAAAGTGTCAACAATTTGCCTTAAAAAAACATTATTGATGTTTTTTTAAATTTGAATGAAAATCACCGACATTTAAAAAACGTTTTCCACACTTAATACATTAGAAAATTTAAAGTGTCAACAATTTGCCTTAAAAAACATTATTGATGTTTTTATAAATCTGAATGAAAATCACTAACATTTAAAAAACGTTATCTACACTTAATACATTAGAAAATTTAAAGTGTGAAAAATAAGTTCTCTAAAGAAAGGGGTTGATGCCACATCAACACTTTTCAAAATTAACATGAAAATCATTGACTTTTAAAAACAAATGTTCATACTTGATACATAAGAAAATTAAAGTGTCAAAAATCTTCTAATATATATATATTATATATATATAATATATATATATATATATATATATATTCCGAATCAATGCTTTTCAAAATCAGTTGATTTTTTTGCTACCTCAAAAAAATGGGTAATCGTATCAGTCCTCGTTTCAAAGTTTACGTTGTTATGTTTATCTTGCTTTTGTATGTTGATGACTTGATACTTACAGGGGATGAGCAGTTGATCCACTCTTGCAAGGAGGACCTTGCGAGAGAATTTGAGATGAAAAGCATGGACTTGATGCATTACTTCCTTGGGCTGGAAATATGGCAAGGTGATGGTGAGTTGTTTGTAAGTCAAGGGAAGTATACCTCTAAAATACTTCAAAGATTTCACATGGAGAACTGCAAGCCTATGGACACACCTCTAGCTGCAAACTAGAGGAAGGAGAGTGCTTCTTCAGGAGAGGCAGTAAATGCTACCATCTACAGACAACTTGTGGGGTACTTGATGTATCTGGTAAACACAAGGCTCAACATATGTTGTGCTGTTAATCAGTTGAGTCAAGCCATTGTGACGCCTACCAACTTGTATTGGAAGGCAGCAAAGCGTGTGTTGAGGTACCTCAGAGGCACAACCGAGTATGGGTTATGGTACAGGAGGACAGAAGGAGTGAAGATCCAAGGCTTAGCCAATGCAGATTGGGCAGGGAGTCTATCAAACAAGAAAAGTACTTAGCTGCAATCTTCAATGTTGGATCTGTAGCTATTTCCTGGTATAGTAGGAAATAGAGGTATGTGGCACTCAACTCACAAAGGCTTAATACATGGTTGTGAGTGAAGCAACATGTGAGGCCATATGAATGAAGAAAATACTTGTAGGTCTTTCAGTCAAGAGATGGATCCGACGGTGATTTATTGTGATAACTAGAGTTATATCAATCTCTCTAAGAATCAAGTATTTCATAACAAGTCCAAGCACATTGATATCAGGTACCATCACTTGCGGGATTGTGTGTAGAGGAGAATTGTGATGATAAATTACATTCCAATGAACGAGCAGGATACAAATATCTTGAAAAGGCATTATCAAGAGGAAAAATAGAATTCCACAGGTGCAGGATAAGGATGCAACAAAATCCATTTCTTGCTAAGAGGGAGTGTTAGAAATGTAGCAAGAAAGACTAAATTTGACTAGTGTCTTCGTTAAATTTAGTAATTTGATTTTCCACATCAGTTGGATGACTTAGATGCCAATTAACTTGTGTGGCATGGCCCTTTTCTACTAGCTTACTCAGTATATTCGAGTTATAGGCTAGAAGTAGAGTTGTACATGCAGTGTTTGCAAAAATTAGCAATGTAGTTCAGTTATTTTCAGTTTGACTTAGTTAACTGAGCTCAAGTAACAAGTTGAGTTAGTTGAAGGTCAGTTGAGTAGTAGAATTGTCTTTAACTCATTGATATCTTAGTTAAACTAGCCAATCAGCAAAAAATAGCCCAGATATGCATGGAATTCAAATCGCTTAGTTGGAGTGGAGGAAAAGGCACATCGTAATTATTAATTGTATACTAGTTGAGTGTACAGGCTTGACAATTATGCAGGTGAATCATTCCTTGGGAATTGCACAAGAAAATAGGAGGAAATTATTATCTTTTAGGAGTTAATTTCCTCAAGGATTGCGTAAGGAAATAAGAGAAATTTGGGGCCTTGAACTAGCTAAGTGTTGGCCAGAGAAGGATAGTGGGAAGGAGAACATGTTTACAATGCAGTGTGTGCTTCCAAATTGAAGCAAGACATTGCAATAGTCTCCCATTCTGATCTGATTAATAAAAAGCAACGAAGGAGTTTTTCCGAGTTAGGTTCCCCTGTAAAATCATTGTATTATTGTGGTGTTTTAATGGTGGCATGTCATTGCATGTGTTTCTAAATTGTGATTTCCATTCCGCAGAATAGTAAAGGATATTTGTAATCTCTTGATTTCAGTTCTAGTTCATCAGTAGTAGCAAATTTCTACTAATTTATACAATCAAGGGATTCGAGTCTCCTTCAGGTTGGTGTTTGTAAAGATCAGGGGTTTGGTTACCACAAACAGTGGGATTTGGTGCTTCTAGCAAGTGGGTGTTTGCAAAGAAAATGGGGTTGGTTCCTGCATAATCTAATGTAAATTGAAGCTGATGTGTGACTTTACATTATAAATAAAAGAAATCTTGTGGTTTTCTTCCATATGGATTTCCATATAAATATCACGTGTTCAAGCTTTTTGTGATTGATGCACTATTGTATTGTTGAATGTGCTTAATTGGCTAAATAAACAACCGAGATCAAATTTCCACTTGATAGGCAAGATAAAGTTGAAATTCCAACCTGGTTACCAGAGACTCAGAGATAGAGTTTAAAATTTTTGAAATGGCTACAATAAAATTAAAGGGTGAAGACGAAGTGTACGTCCTTGACATCAAGAAGAAAATTTAGTAGAACGAATGCAGGTGATAAGAGAGCTTGGGTCAGGGAACAAAGTGAGTTGTTGTTATTGTTCATATTAATCATTGATGGTTTGACCAGAGGCATTTAAGATGCCAGAGCACAGGGTTTGATTACAGGTTGTATATTATCTAGACGTACTTACATCTCACACCTCATGTTCGTAGATGATTTGCTCTTCACACGGAAAATTAATATAATGGAATGGAGGGCCTTTCACCACATTTTGTCTAGATTTGGGGTAGCTTCAGGAATTATTATGAATAGAGAGAAATATGTATTAATTTTGAATAGCACAAAGGAAGAGACAATGGAGGATATTGTGAACTTATTTGAGTTCAAATTCGTTCCGCTAGATAGAGGATTCAGATTCCTTGGATTTCTATTGAAGACAAATAAATACAAGTATCGACACTATGAGTGGCTTATCAAGAAATTTGAGAAACAACTGAACCTCTAGACACACAAATGGCTTACTTTGGGTGGAAGATTGGTAATGATCAAAGCGGTCATGCAACGTATATATGTATACTAGATGCACCTATTTAAAATTCCTAATAAATTTGTGAAAAGAATAGATAAAATTATTGCTAACTTCCTCTCAGTTGGTGTCGACAAACAAAAGAAGATGCATTTGGAACATCTATAGGTTATATCCCAGGACGAGGGCAATGAGGGTTGGGTAACTATAGCTACTAAAGCTTTTAATTTACCCATGCCTGCCAAAAATCTATGAAGGCCTTCCAAGGCCAAGTTTATGGAAATAGATTGTTCGAGAAAAATATCTAAAGAACATGACTCTAGAATATTGGATAAATGCTAGTTCTCTTAAAATGCTGAAAGCATCACAAATATGGCAAAGCCTAATGAAGACAAAATAGTGGCTACTTGGAAAATTGCGGTGGGCAGTTTGCAGGGGAGATAATATTGAAGTTGGCCTGGAAGCTATGAAAGCTATGGAAAATTCTCATTGTACTCTCTTCTCCTATTATATAGTTTCTTAATCATATGGGTATTTATAAGCTTAACCAGTTGGCTAGACACTATTGTTCTATATAAAATTCCTTTGGTTGGCCACATTTTAGAGACCTTAACCTCCCAAAGCTTTTGGGGATGAATGGGATTGATACAGAGACCAAATCCACTATGAGGGTATTGTGCTGACGAAGAAGGCTGACAACTTATCTTGAGGTCGTCGCAAAATAACAGGTCAATTTTGGTAAAGGAAATATATTCTTACATAACAAAGCGACATGACATTCATGGCCCCGTTGTATGTTTGCCACAAGCATGGTGTTGGGAGATTCCACTAAAATTAAAGTGTTTCATGTGGATGGTTCTGCACAACCGCATTCTCACATGGAAGAATCTTGCTAGAAGAGACTTTCGGGGGCCTGGTATTTGTTACATGTGTGGTGGAGAGATGGAAGAGGTGGTCCATGTTTTCCTCACATGCCCATTCGTGGTGTCTATTTGGAAAGGGGATTTTAAGTATACTACAAATCCAAGAAAATCTGGACAACTCTTCCACAGAAAGTTGTCTTAATAAATGGATTGAGGGACAGAAGGCTTTTAGAGCACTAGCTTTTTACATTGTTTGTGGTATTTGGTGGAGCAATAATGCAAAAATATTTGATGAGATTTCCCCACAAGTGTGACATACAAGCCTAAAGATTTTGGAATATTTCCAAGAGGATAGACCGTGGTCCCCAAAATCACAAAGGAGAAAATACTACTATAGGAAGATCACATCTTTCAGGCCGGTGGGATTTTTGATGGTGATTCAATAGGTGGCATATGCTAATGTGGGGCACACATTATTCTAGATCTCAGAATGTCCTATAATTTCAGTTTGTTGTGGGGATCTAGATCTAATAGTAGAGTAAAATTGCTTTCTCTATGGGGTGTTCTAAAATGTGCGAGTTGGCTAGCCATTGAGTTGCTGAAGCTGTTTGGGGATTCCAAAAACAGTGATTGAGTGGGCACAAGGGTTTTCCATATTTGGGCCTTCCTCTTTATTTCATTGGATGCAACAAATCAATGTCTTAATGACATATTTTAAGCACATTTCGTTCACTCACATATATAGAAAACAGAACATGGTGACTGATTGCTTATCTAAATGTGGGTGCTCTGCCCTGCCAAGCATTATCAGTTGCAAAGAATTTTTCGACGGTAATCTTCGTAGAAAAGGAATATTTTGTGTCTAATGGTGCGTATGTTGTTTTTTCCTCCTTTACTTTGATGGTCTCATTCCTCCCGGTCTCTTAAATGTAGAGATACTGAACTTTTTGTTAAATAAATATGTGGATTGATCTTGTTGGTGCACTAAAAGTCCAATTATTGGTCGTTTTTCTTCTGAAAAGTTGGTCAGTATCATTTTTGTGGCTTTTTTTGGGTTGTAGTATCTAAGACATTGCATGATCACTTTTTTTTTTACTATTTTACTATGTATGTTTAAATAGTTTGGTGACGGAATGTTTTAGATATGATGGGAGAAATTGTTTTTCTTACACTTGGACTTATGGTTTTGTTGATGGCGTTGGAAACTGCCAACATACAAGGGATCTCCCTGATATAAGGTCCCAACTAGACCTCACATTGTTTGGTGTAAGAGTCCCATCTGGAATATGGCCCAACTATCATTTACTTAAAGATATGTCTTGGCTTTAGCTATCAATAAGGGAGAGAAGCACAAATGTGCTTTTGAATGAGCAAGTGGGAGTGCCTTGTGATTGTTCGATTGCAGATGTATCCATGTCCTCTTACTGCAATGAGAAAATAAAGTGAGACTCTAAGAGAGAAGTAATAGTACTACCCTAATGGAGGCGCATGTGAAAAAGAAAGGCCCATCTAACATCAAGAGAAATAGTTCACAAGGATGAGACGATCATTATAAACATAACAACACATTTTCAACAAAAAGCAATGAAGTCACCAAAATAATTCAATTACTCCAGTACTGGTCAAAGCAAACATGAACCATAAACATTCAAAGAATAGTCTTAGAAACATTCACAATTCATGCATGAAAACATGTTGGCCTAGAAGGCTTCGATATTAAGCAAAAGTCTCAATATACATAAATACAATGAACACCACTAGCTCCAATAGTGGAGTGTTAGAGACACTACTTACTCCCAAAAAGTACTAACTCTATCTCTCTAATGCCTTGTGGGAGAAGTCAGGTTAAAAGTTCTTTACATGAGAAATGAGGATCTACTTATAACTTAACGTATCGACTAGAGACTGGACCAAAATGCACTTAGGAATTCATTGTCCCAATCTGAGACAATGGACTGTGGAATCATAAAGTGTACCCACACTTGCTCAAAGAAGAGCTTAGCAGTGGCATTTTTTGTGATACTCTTCTTACGGGACGCCATGATGGCCATCTTAGAGAGTTTGTCGACGACCACGAAAATGTAGTCATTGTCATGCTTAGTAGTAGGAAGGCCCGACATGTAATCCATGGGGATAGATTCCCATGGCTAAATAGGAGTAGGTAGATGAGTATATAGGCCTTGCTTTTTGATGGTTGGTTTGACAATGGCGCAAGCGGTGCAGGATCTAATGTACTTCCCAACATCCTGACAAATTTCCGGCTAATAAAAATATTTTTTCAATACTGCCACTGTTTTCTCTACTCTGAAATGCCCAACGACCCGACTGTAGTGCCCCTCCCAAATCATCTTGGCATGCTCGCTTGAAGGAACAAAGATGTGTTCCAAGTGGCATAACAGTGCATCCTGAAGGTGAAAATTTGGAACTTGCTTCCCTTCCAGGGGTGTCTAGTATGTGTTGTTGAACTCTAGATCGCTCTGGTAAAGATGCGGCCACCTCGAAGTCTCATGCCCATAGGAGTCGAGCACAGTGATCAGTGCCATGACTGGTGGTCAGCTGATGCAATCTGCAACATTATTAGTGTTTCCATTCTTGTACTTAATGTTCAAATGGAACTATTGCAGGTAGGTGGACCATTTCTGATGGCGATCATTCTGCAACTTCCCTTATGTCTGTATGAACTGCATGGGTCGGTGATCTATGTGGATGATTGTTTCCTACTCCATAATGTAATGTTTCCATTGACAGCAAGCCTACAAAATGGAATTCATTTCTTTGTCGTAAGTGGGATATGTTCGGATTGTGTCTGAAAGTGTCTCACTGTGGTAAGCCACTGGATGCCCCTGTTAAGTAAGAACTACACCAATAGCATAGTCGGAGGTGTATGCCTCAATCTCAAATGGTTTTTGCAGGTATGGTGTAGAGCAGAGGCGATGCTTCAACTCGAAAAACACCTTCTATTGGGTTTCAGAACAAAAAAACTTTGCTTTCGCTCCGCCGTTGGTGACTTCACTTAAAGGCCAAGTGATATGGGAGAACCCCAACACGAACCTGTAGTAGAACTTGGCAAGACCCAGAAATTTGCGGAGCTTTGTTAGAGTGGTTGGGGCTGGTCAATCCCGAATGACTTGTGTCTTGGCTGGATCCACATGCACACCCTGCTCATCAATGATGTACCCCAGATATTGAACCTGGGCCATGCCAAATGTGCATTTGTCCAAATTGGCACACAACTTATGTTGTTGCAGGGTTTGAAGAACCTGTCGAATATGGTGGAGATTCTCTTCCCAAATTTGGCTGAAGATCAAGACATCATCTAAATACACAACCAAAAATGCATTGGTGAAGGGTCGCAAGATGTTTTCCATCAATCTCATGAAGGTTGTGGGGGCATTCATCAACAAGAAAGGCATGACCAACCATGTGAAAAGTCCCTCCTTGGATTTGAAGGTAGTCTTCCACACATCGGAGGGTTCGATAGGCACCTTGTGATAACTAGACTTCAAGTCAATCTTGCTAAAATATTTGACCCCCTTGAGATGGTCTAGAAGGTCATCAATCCATGGGATTTGGTACCTATTCCAAACAGTGACATTGTTCAGCGCTCGATAGTCAATACAGAGTCTCCAGGTCCCGTCCTTCTTCTGTACCAATACAATCGAGCTCCCGCAGGGTGATGAGCTTGGTCTGATGTTCTCTTTCTACAATAGCTCATGAATATGCCTCTTGATCTCATCGTTCTCTAGAACAAAGAGTCGATAGAACGATCCATTGGGTACTGGCATGCCCGGGGTCAGATCAATGGAGCGATTGAACTGACAATGCAGAGGGAACCTTGTAGGTGAGGCGAAAATGTCCATGTACTACTCCACGACCTTGTCCATCTACTGTTGTTGTGCAAAGGAGCCTTGTCTGGAAGCCATGGCCACAACCTTCTTCTTTCCCTGAGGACGAACCATAAGGAAAACAAATTTCCTAGTCTGGGAAATGATCTTACTGCATTGCTTTGCAGTGATCAAAGAGATGGCGGCAAGCAAGGCTACCTCTGTTATCCTGTACAACTTATTGCCCAAAGTAATAATCAAAGAGCGAGGTCTAGACTCATATACAACATATCGCTTCCACAAGTATGGTTGTCCTAATAATACATCACAAACTTCAAGAGGAGCAACATCACACAATACCTCATCCGTGAAGGGCTTGATGTTGTAGGGAAGGCGGCATTGTTGGCTGACGCAAAGATCTCGTCCTTGGTGAAGCCCCCTGATGGTGTACAATTATGGATGTGTTGTCGTTGGTAGGCCCAACCGCTTCATGACCTCTATTGAAATGAGGTTATTTTTGCTCCCGATGTCGACAATGAACTGCAACGAAGAACCCTTCACCCACATTTGTGAGTGGAAGAGGCGTTCCCCCTCCTTGAGATCTTCAGGCTCATTCTTCTGGATCTTGGTGGTTGCCACGGTGGCACTAGGCTCCACGTCAATGATCTACTTCCATTTGTCATTTCCCTTATTAGGAACATGTGTCTGAATCAGAAGCCTTCAGCTCGGCCACCAATGACTACTTGGCCCAACACTCACTTGTGTTGTGAGTGGAGCTCTTATGGAACTCACACCATTTTCTCGTGTCCTTCTTTAACCATGGTGTTGTTCTTTTCTTACGGCTTCGGCGGGATGTCCTGGGTCGCCCCGCCTTAGCTTTGGCCTTTTCTTTATGGTTTGGGGGCGCCTTTTCCTTGCTTCGGATTCGTAGATCCAAAGTCTCACTTCCTATGTTTAAACTTCTGCTCAATCTTGACAGTGTATCAATATGTCATGCCAAGTGAGGAGATGTCCAGGAATTCCATCTTGTCCTGGATGTACTTATGTAGACAGTCACGGTACTTGAGTACCAAATGTCGCTTAGTATCCTTGATAGCCAACTTTGTGCGGAAGGTATGGAAAAAATTTGTTAACTCCGACACATCTTGGTCCCTTCCCTATCGTAGTGTGGTCCACTTTATGTATTTATCTTCATAGCTCCTGACAGGGTAATATTGTTCCTTGATGGCATCTCAGAAAGAATCCCAAATAGGTGCAGCTGAAAACAGTGAGGATTCCCTCTCATCCTTTTGTTCATAGTAGGTTTCACACCAGTCGTTGACGTGTGGGTCAGCTTTGAGAAGTGAAAAAGTAATATTTCCTTATTTGAAAAGTCATGAACTAAAAAATATCCTTCCAACAAATTCAACCATTTATCTAGGGCATCTGCATCTATCTAGCCCTCAAATATGGGAATTTCAAAGTTCACTTGTACCTTAAAAAGGAGTGGTGCCTCCAAAGTGGTTGTTGGATGAAGATGTGCCACATGTCGGTAGTTGTTGAAGGATCTGGGCAAAGTTATCCATCATCACATTCCTTTGTCGCTCTAGGGCTTCCTCGAGCAATATTTTGATAGGATCTCCTACCCCCTCGTCTTCCTTTTCTTCTGCCATAGGAGGTCAAATTCTAGTAAAGGAAATATATTCCTACATAACAAAGCGATATGACATTCATGGCCACATTTTATGGTTTCCACAAGCATGGCGTTAAGAGATTCCATTGAAATTAAAGTGTTTCATGTGGCTAGTTTTGCACAACTGCATTCTCTCATGGGAGAATATTACTAGAAGAGGCTTTCAGGGGCCTGGCATTTGTTACATGTGTGGTGGAGAGATGGAAGAGGTGCTACATCGTTTCCTCACATGCCCATTCGTGGTGTCTATTTGGAAAGAGGTTTTAAGTATACTACAAATTTCAGCAAAGGTGGACAACTCTTCCATTGACAATTGTCTTAATAAATGGATTGAGGGACAAAAGGATTTTAGGGAGCTCCCTTTCTACATTTTTTGGGGTATTTGGCAAAGTGGGAATCCAAAAATATTTGATGATATTGACCCACAAGTGTGACATACAAACTTGAATATTTTGGAATATTTCCAAGAGGTTGGACTATGGTCCCCAAAACCACAAATGAGAAAATGCTACTATAGGAAGATCGGATCTTCCAAGCTGATGAGATTTTTTTATGGTGCTTCAATAGGTGGCATATGCGAATGTGGGGCACACATTGTTCTGGATCTCGGAATGTCCTATCATTTCAATTAGTTGTGGGGATCAGGATCTAATAGTAGAGCAAAACTGCTTGCTTTATGGGGCGTTCTGAAATGTGCAAGCTAGCTAGCTATTGAGGAGTTGGAGGTGTTTGGGGACTCCAAAATAGTAATTGAGTGGACAAAGGGGTTTTCCACTTTTGGACCACCCTCTTTATTTCATTGGATGCAACAAATAAATGTCTTGACGATATCTTTTAAGCACATTTCCTTCACTCACATATATAGAAAACAAAACATGGTGACCGACTGCTTATCTAAATGTGGGTGCTTTTCCCTGCCAAGTGTTATCAGATATAAAGAATTTGTCGATGACAGTCTTCTCACCGATGGAAGATTTTATGTCTAGTGGTGCATATGTTTTTTTTGTTCCTTTACTCTTATAGTCTCATTCCTCTTGGTCTCTTGGATGTAGAGATATATATTTTTTTGTTAAATGAATATGTGGATCGATCTTTTTGGTGGACAAAAAGTCCAATTATCAATCGTTTTTCTTCTGGGAAGGTCATCAGTATCATTTTTGGGGATTTTTTTGGGTTGTATATAAGACATTGCATGGACACTTTGATTTTTGTTCTTTTACCATGTTTGTTTAAATACTTTGGTGATGAAATTTTTTAGATCTGATAATTTGGTGTGTTTAAGACTTATGATATTGGTTTACTCGCTTTTAGATTTTCACCTTATTCCTTCTCTACTAGAATGGACAAGTGTTAACACACAAGTATATTTGTGCCAGGTTGAGCAGTTTAGATACTAGCATAAGCGCAAGTCTAATAGGTTCCCTCAAGGTTCTCCTATTGGACGAATCGTATTTTCCATCTGGTCTTAGCTCAACCTATGGAATTTTCCAAAACAAAGAAGGAGAAAAACATAAATCTAAGCGTTGTGGTTGTCACACTTTTATTTCATCACATGATAAAGTCTTTTGATCGATGCACTTTTACACAAGGTCTTACTTATGTACACAACCAAAAAACAAGACACAACAAGACACGACTAACACAACAAATGCATGACTAATAAGAAAGAAGAAGACAAAAAAAAACTATACTGGAAGTGCAACTTGTAGTTGCTATTGAAAGTAATGTTTTAAATCTCAGCCATTAACGCAAAGGGGGTCAATCCTCCAGTCTAATGATTTCAGTTTGAAAGTATTGTGGCCAAGCTTTTCATCAACAATAAATGGTCCAATCCATAAAGGCTGGAACTTCATGTGTTTCCCCTTTCCTTCGTGGGGTTTATACCACTTCAGTGCTAGGTCACCCACATCAAAGCTCTTTGCCCTTACAGAATTCTTATCAAACCAGCGCTTTACACAGTTTTGATGTACAACAAATTGGTCTTTGGCCCTGAGCATCTCTTCCTCGAGTTTGAGTAACGTATCTATCTCACTCTAAGCCAAAAGGCAAGGTCTACCTTGTGACTCTTGAGAGAGTTGCAAGGTCGAAAGATACAAGTCTCTGAACCAAAAGGCAAGCTCTACCTTGTGACTCTTGAGAGAGTTGCAAGCCCGAAAGATACAAGTTTGGAGGCAAGATAAATTCTTTACCACAAACTATGAAGTATGTCGAGGTTCTCAAGGAAGGCTTTGGAGTCACACGGCTGGCCCAAAGTGCATTGGTCAAAGCTTTATGCCAGTTCCCTTGTTCAGAGAAGATGGTTTTCTTAATTATGCGGATAAGATTCTTATTCTTTGATTCAACCAAATCATTTCCCTGTGGATAATAATTAGATGCATGTTTCAATACAATTTTGTTTTCTAATGTGAACTCGTAAATTTTCAAAAATTAAAATTAAGTCGAACTATCAAAGACAAGTGATGTAGGGATGTTGAACCTGGTTATAATGTTATGATGTAAGCAGTGGATTTCCTGGTCATTTACTTTTCTGATAGGAACTGCTTCTAACCACTGGGTGAAGTAATTTGTTGTTGTGAGAATATAGCAGTGCTGTTTTGACAAATGGGGAAACATATATTCGATAACATCTAATCCCCGCTATTGGAATGGTTCCTCAACTACCACTGGTAGCAGTGGGCCGACTGACCTTTGTTTGTGACTAACACATCTTTGACAAGCTTGGAATTTGTGGACATAAGTATGAGCATCCTTGAAAAGAGTGGGCCAACAATAACCAACCCACATAATCTTATGTGTTGTAGTATCACCCGCATATTGGCCACCCACCGGTCCATCATGTAAATCTTTAAGCACCTTCTATGTATCCTGCGGCTTAAGGCATCTGAGCAGGACACCATTGTGGCGCTTCCAGAAAATCACTCCATGAACTAGTTGGTAAGATAGATCTTTTAAACGAAATGCCCTCTTCTATTTGTTCGATAATTGTGAGGGCATGGTGCCATGCTCCAGAAATTGTCGTAAATATGCGTACCATGGCACTGTAGGAGTGGACTGAGGAACATGCTCAATTTTGTATATCTCAATGTCTTGCTCCTATCCTAAAAGATCTTTCTTAGGAGCATCACTTGCTTCGACTACTAGTTTACATAGGCCATGACCCTTTATGGTATGAATTGGCTTGAATTATGGGTCATATTCGTGTAGACATATCATCCAATTAGCCCTCTTCTCACCTAGTTCTTGTTGCACGAACAATGTTCTTACTGCTAGATGAGGCACAAAGGCGATTGTGTGAGATTTTAATAAATGGGGCCCGAAGTACTTAACTTCCTTATATACAACATACGCGTGTTTGCAATGGCAGGATAATTTAATTCGGGCCCTTGTAGACTAACACTCATAAAAGAGATAGGCCACTCATTTCCTTCAAAATTCTTTTGATTCAATACAGTCGCAATTGATGAATTTGAAGCAAACATATAGAGAAGGAAATACTTGCCATAGTCTAGACTATATAACACGGGAGCATTTTCAATAGTTTGCTTGATATGAGAGAACACGTCCTTATCCCGTTTATCCCATTTGTATAATGTATCTTTCTTGATCATCTCCTGTATGAGCTTGACTATCTGAGCATAATCGTAGATGAATTTTCGCAGGAAATTAATTTTCCCTAAGAAAGACTACATGGATTTCTTATTCACTGGGAATGGGATCTATGTGATGGCCTTGATCCTCTTAGAGTCAATCTTGACTCCGCTTTTTGCAATGATGTGCCCTAGTAGAATCCCTTCAGATGCACTGAAGACACTCGTTTTGGGATTAAGAAAAATCCCATACTTTCGACACCACTCGAATATTTGTTTCAGATGGCATACGTGATATGATCTTTTCTCAGAGAATATAGTAACATCATCCAAATAAACAACAATGCTCTGACCTATAAGGCCATGGAAGGAAATTTCCATCGCTCTTTGAAAAGTCACACAGACATTTATAAGTCCAAATGGCATTTCCTTGAAAGCGAATGTCCCCCATTTGGTCCATAAGGTGGTTTTTAATATGTTTGGTTCCACTACTAGCACATGATTATATCTAGAGAAACCATCTAGTAGAGAAAACATTTTATACCCAGATTTTTTATGAAGGATCTATTCCATGGATGGCACTAGGTAATTGTCTTTGTCAGAAGCTCGATTGAGATTTATGAAATCAACACATAGACATATTTGACTAGACTTCTTTCTTATTGGGACCATGCTGGAAACCCAAGTGGAATGTCTAACCTTGAAGATGGTCCGAGCATCCAGCAACTTATCAATTCCTTTTGGATGAGGGGTTCTAGTGTTGGATGAATATTTCGTAACTTCTGCTTCTTTTATAGGAATGACGTGCTAGAGAACAACATGTAACGAGGTTCACATACTTTAGATCTTCTTACGTCCCAAGATTGATTTGTTCAAATTATAACTTTGAGTTTTGAGTCTTCATGTTGTTTGGTCCTCTAAATCGGTTCTACACATCATATAACTTTTCCAAGGACATAATACCCTTAGGCATAGTGTTTCCTTTCATTGCGTTGAATGTGTCCTACAAAGCCCGATCATACACATCCTCATCTATGGCAATGTATTTGAATACGTCTACATTAGCCATAGAGTGTAGCATCTGTTGGTCATCATTAAAAACACATAAGTTAGTGACGTTGTTTGGCATAGATGGTTTATATACAATTTCAATAGAAAAACCATTTTTCAATGGCGACATCCTAGCGACTGCATTTTCTAATGCATCTGTTGCGGCATTTCTAAGTTTAGGAATAGAAATAATATTGAAAGCTTTAAAATGACTAATTAAAATCCATACCTCATGCTGGTAGTTTTTAATATGTGATGAGACACAGTGGATAGTATCTCGTACTTGATGAGTGACTACCTCCTAATCATTGATTACCTTGAGAATATATACCTTCAGATCGATGGCTTTTTCTAATCCAAGCATGAGCGCTTCATATTCTACAGTATTATTAGTACACTCCAACTCTAGACGACATGAAAGGATATGCTTCTTGTTGCATGGGTCAGTAAGAGCACAACTAGCTCCAGAGTCGTCCTCCATATTTGAACCATCAAAATATAAAGTCCAAATATCATGAGTTACTAAGCTACTTCCTATACTACTATTACTATTATTATGTACATCTATATTACATGTTTCATTTTCCCCAGTCGGAGCGTAGGGAAGGAGCTCTAGTTGTGTATTTGGTGGAACGGGTTATGGTTGTTCCTGATAAGACATGATGTCAGTTTCGAGGAAACAATTCCCATAAATTAGATCAAAAAAAGCAAGAGGCTCGTTGTGGCCCTCAAGTGGCATCATGGTGTGTTTCATATACGACTCACTATTCACTCGAATCTAGTTATTCCTGCCCTTATATAGAAGCCACAAATGTGACCAGTATGTTGCAAAATACCCTTGCAATTTGCTAGACTAGTCTCTACTAAGAAGTACACCATAGGCTTCTGGTATGTCCACAATCATTTTATTTATACATTGATGAACTCGATCATCTTTTGATAATCTAATAAGCACATTCTTATCTTATCAATAGCTTGGAAAAGAGACCTAGACAGCTAAATAATTTGTGCATCACTTTTGTCCCATTTAGCATTTATTTTCTTTCCGATAGACAATGCAATTATATTTACAGATCCATCAAAATTGACTAAACAATTATGGACATTAAAATTAAATATTTCAAACGTTAAAAATTAGAGGGCAGAGAGTGTTAGCTTCTAATGTTAAAGCATTAACTACAGATTCAAGACGATCGAAAGAGTTACCTAACACCTTTTGAGAAGAAGCTTGATCACTTGTCGAAGGTTGCGAGAATGTCTGGACAATAAGTTCACACTGGCCTGCGATCTTCACGAGCTCATATATAGAAATGTTGGCTCACGTCTTCTTCATATCTTCCACTATGTTATAATCAATCATTTCACCCATAACAGGGAACGTTGAAGTGTTTGGAGGAGTGGCTTTATCGGACACTTCCGAAGTATTGGACTTACCCTTATTGTTGGAGGAAGTGTTCTTGGAAGTGGTTGCATCTCCAGACTTGCTTTGTTCATTCTGAGCAAGATTGACAGGTGGTGAGATTCTTCTTAGCAACTGCTCTTTTAATTTTTTTCTTGTTAATTCCTATTCCTTTACTCCATAACTGTATTGGCCATTTTGCTTTAGAGGGGAGCCTCACTCTATGGTGGCTCTTCAACATTCTTCTTGTCAGCGTTATAGATACAATTATATGCATTCACTACATGTCCAATAGTTTTTCTTTCTTCAGTTACTACACGTTCTTTTGTTTCTTCTGTTTGTTTTGTATGCTCATCTACTAATAAAGTACCCACAATATGTGTAACCAGAGCATTCATTTTGTGGTTCCACTAAGGGCATGTCTTTTCTTAGTGATATTTCTAACGGAAAGAACAAAAATTATCCATGACGATGCTTTCTATATTCATCACAACATTCGAGCTCTGTGCAGACTTGGCGGGTTGATTGTTGTTGTTACCATTATTCCTTCGAAAAGGGAAGGACTTGGGAGGCTTGTTGATAGTAGAAGTCTCACTTGACCTTGTCTTTAGTTCTAAGATTTCAATGGTGAGTGTCTTCACCATCCTAGTCAAGATTTCAATGTCTCATGATTCATTTTCTTTAGTCTTACTAGAAGAAGGTTGTGACTTCCTACTAGTTTCTTTGGTGTCTTTTGATTCGTCATCGTCCATAATAACTCCAATCATGCGTAAGTCCTCCATGGCAATCACTTACAAAATGTAATGCCAGTGTCACCTTTGTGGCTCTTTTCATGAATTGAAAAATGTTGGTGGGCAAGGCAGTTGTGTAATAATCGATAGTAATTGAATCATGGGGTTGCGTGCCTAGGGGAAACTTGTTCAATATGTGATTCAACTTTGATTAAAATCTTTCACTTTCTCTTTTTCCCCCATCTTGATTTTTCCAAGCTCTTTAAGTAACATGGCAGGAGTTTTGTCATCAACAAATTTCTCGAGAAATAACTTCTTAAACTCCCTCCAAGTGTGGATTGAATTGACGGGCGGACTGTGGTACCATGTTTTCGTTCTACCTTCTAATGTATACAGGAAAATTCTACAGACAACATCATCATACCTCACCTCAAGCATTTGAAGAATCATGTAAAAACCATCGAGGTGATCTTCCGCCTTCGTCTTCTTATACGGATTATACTTTGAAAGTAGTTTTTCTAGATGTCTTGGCATCTTATGGAGATTGTCTGGAAGAGTGAGAGGCCCTTGGGCCATCAAATCCAAATGCTGGTCGCCATGTTCTCATCTTTGTGTTCTTCCTCCTTATCAAAATCTGAGGAGTCTTCTCCTTGACCATCTAATCCATCAAAAATGTTGTCAGAAAGAACAACATTATCCTCGTAGCCTTCATTAAGAGGTGGAAGATGATCTTGATGCTTTGTATTGTCCACGGATTCTGTTAACCCTTCAAGAGTAGAAAAATCCAGATCTTCCACTGTAGAGACTCATATACCAATACTAGTTGTTTCTTTCTTTTTCAGAAAATGTGGAAGATTTTGTGCTCCAGGAATTAATCTGATACCTTTGTGTACTGACGGGTTATAGGTTGAAGTGCCAAGATTTGTTCATATAAAATCTCGTAATTCAACTCTGGGCCAAGCTGAGAAGATCCTCTTACTTCAAGAATAGGAGTTGGAGTGCTACTCAGAATATTGCTACCTTGTCCAGACGAAGAATGATTTGGGTGTGTGGAGTTATCAGGCATAGAAAACTAGTTTCCCTCCTTCTAGCGCCTCAATGTTGATTGCATTGGAAACTACCAACATACAAGGGATTTCCCCAATATAAGGTCCCAACTAGACCTCACACGGTTTGGTGTAGGAGTCCCATCTGGAATATGGCCCGATTGTCATTTACTTAAAGCTATACCTTGGCTTTAGCTATCAACAAGAGAGAGAAGTGCAAATGTGCTTTTGAATGAGCAAGCTGGTGTGTCTTGTGAATGTCGATTGTAGATGTATCCATGTTCTCTTACTGTAGGGAGAAAATAAAGTGAGCCTCTAAGAGAAAAGTAATAGTACTACCCTAATGTAGGCGCACATGAAAGAGAAAGGCTCGTCTAACATCAAGCGAAATATTTCACAAGGATGTGATGATCATTATAAACATAAGAAGACATTTTAAACAAGAATCACTGAAGTCACCGAAATAGTTCAATTACTCAAGTATTGATGAAAGCAAACATGAACCATAAGCATTCAAAGAATAGTCTTAGAAACATTCACAATCCATATGTGAAAACGTGTTGGCCTGGAAGGCTTTGATATTAAGCAAGGGTCCTAAGATACATAAATACAATGAACACCACTAGCTTCAATAGTGGAGCGTTAGAGCCACTAGTTGCTCCCCAAAAGTACTGACTATGTCTCTCTAATGCCTTGTGGGAGAAGGCAATGTTAAAAGTCCTTTACGTGAGAAATGAGGATCTATTTATAACTTGAGGCATGACCTTTCACATCTTCATGAATCTTGACTTTCTAAGTTCTAGTGACCTTTGGACTTCTACAACCTTTGGAATTCCAAATGAATTTTGGAATTACATATCACTTTTGATATTACATGTCTCTTGGACTTCCTTGACTCTTTAGTTCATACATGACTCTTGGGCTTCCCCTTATTTGTCTTTAAAATGATTACAATAGTACATCATGACTTCCACATCATCATGTGATGAGACTTGACACATCATTATCTTTGATGATTGGGACTGGACTGATGACATGGAATTTCTCCAGTGGTGACAAGGTTGTCAACTGTATCTTCATTCTTCATGCAACTTCAATCATTGATGTCGTCACCCTCCAAAGGGTCTTTGATCAAATGGAGTCTTCGAGGTGCTTCGATCATCAAGATTCAAGTGTGTACTTCATTCTTTCTGCAACGTCCTTTTCTTGTTCTCTTTTCCCGATCTTCATTATGTGTGCTTACCATGATGTTCCTGGAATACCTACATCTACAATCACTCATGATAAGCAACCATCAGCCTAAAAATCTCTTATTCTACCATGTTTTGTGCATATATTTTTTTTCATGCCTTTTGAGTTCACTCGAGAGGGACAAAAGGGGCTTTAGGGCGCATGGGTACACTTTGAAACACTGAAGGGCTGAAGGGAGAAGGCTTTGGGGCTTCGACATGCACCCAAGAGAGGGAGACATTCATGATAGGGTGCATGGTGCAAGTTTGAAGGACGAAGGGGAAGGCTTCAGGCTTCCCAAGTGCATTGTGCACTCAAGGGAGAGATGGAGGACACAGGGCGCACTCCCGAAGGCTGAAGGATGAAGGCTTCAGGCTTTCAGGGTGTGCTCATGCGCTTAAGAGGCCTAGGAGGGCACATGGCGCAAGTACAAAGGCTAAAGGGAGATGCTCTGTGCCTTAAGAGTGTGCTCATGCACTCAAGGTGTCATGGAGGGTGCATGGAGCATTAAGGAACAATGAAGGGTGAAGCTTAAGGCTAGGCGCTCAACAATGGTGCACTTCTTCGAGTCAAAGGAATGCTCTCAAGGAAGACTTGATCTTTTGAAGGGCACAATTTGGAGAAAGGAGGGGGAAAAAGGCTTGAGGAGTGCGCTAGTGCTCTTGGAGGTTGCATGGCATACTTCCAAACAACAAAAAAATCCCCCATCAAGGTTTCAGAGTGAGGTCATGCACTCTTAGCCTTAATGAGCTAACTTTGAAACCAAATATTTGACTAAGTCTAGAATATGAGGTGAGGGGTGAAATGGATGAGTTTAGACATAGAACCATGTGCGACACATACCAACTTATCAAGAAAACTTATACAAACTTCCACATTGATAAATATACATTGAAATGCCAATTTATACACATTCCCCAATGTATATCATGTGAAGTGTGTGTGACTGTGACCCAAAAGTATCGTTTTACAACAAGGGTGTTGCGACAATGAAATGCACTTAATGGTATTCTATTCAATGCGACGATGCTTGAGACCATAAGGACACTTGAAACACATAGGATAAGATGAAACAACATTTGACGATCGAAGCGACACTACGTACGACAATGACAGTAGGCTCCAAAATTCGAATGTGGTGAAATTGAGGAGGGTGTTGTAGTAGCGACAACAGGTTCCAAATGATCGATGACCGATATAGATCTATAGACTATGTAACTACCTTTTATTTTCAATAAAAGGTAGTTGTTTTTTTTCCTTGTTGAAACCAAAAAAAAAAACAACAACAACAAAACAAACAAAGTGAGTTGTTGGGATAGGTGCAATTATCGAGGAGTTGACAGATTATCAAAAAAGAGAAAAAACGATCACCGAGTTTTCAAAACATATAATAGACTAGCCTACGCCTTGGTTTTATGCCACTACCATGGGATGAAAGTGTTATGACTCGTTTCATTGGTGGACTTGGCATGAATAATAAATATTGGTTTTATGTCATTCCCCTGGAATGAATGAGCTATCCCGTGTCGCATCAGTGGACTTAAAACTTTGCGATGAGGTGATAATTTTGATGGAGTACTTGCTATTGATGAGTGGATCACGTCATACTTTATCTATTATATCCTTCGAAGGTTTTTTTCGCATGTTTCTAGGTTGAATTCACCTAGAATTTAGCAAGAAATTGTTGGAATTACAAGTTTAAATTGTAAACTCTCCACAATTTTAGTGTTTGAAGTTCTTCACTATATTAAATTTAGATATACAATTAAAATAAAATATAATATTAAATTTATAAAAAAATGTCTCAACTAAATTCCATCAAATACTCAAATTCATAATCTTTCCATAGAGTGTGAATCAATGATCACACTCAAGATTTTGTACATTGTAAATGTTATAGCCAATCAACATTGTATTATATTAAAATTTATAAAAAAAATATGTTTTTTAATATTATATAATATAATTATTAATTAATTTAATAAAATTTTAATAACAAAGAAATGGTCCTAATTTATTACACAGTTGCAGACTATATACGCCAATAGTTGTATTTGGGAGATCTATGCAACTGGAAAAGAATGTATGATTGTTAGAAGAAGCGTTTTGTAGGGCAATGATAATTTTCTAGGTATTCAGAGGTGTTCAAGGATCTGGAAGTCACTTCTTAACACTCAAGTTCTTGAATGTTTGGTCCTTTAAAATGTCCTAGCAGTTAACAATCCTCTAATTGAGCTAGATTTATGGAGTTTATTTTGTAGTTTGTAACAACTAAGCATGCGATGTGGTAATGCAAGGTTGTCGAGAAGTTTAAAAACTGGATTACAACTTAATATAGTATTCTTTTTATTGTTATTGGTCCAACTCATTAGAAAGGTGTTTCTTCTTAGGAAACAAATGATGATTTAGCAAGTGGGTAGGAAAATGTGAAATGCATTCAGATTAGTTGGTGACCCTTCTTACAGAATAGTTATTGTCACATAGTCAGCGTTGCAGAGGTATAAGCCTTTCAGATCATATTTTCCTATCCAGGTTTTAACCAGTGTTTTACAAAATGACTGAATCGATTTAGAATCAACCGAGCTGACTGAGTTGTACCCTTTCCCGGGTTGGCTCAGACCAGTTGGCTTGTGCGAGTCCAACATAACGTGGTTGAGCGAGTCAAACCGGTCTGCGGCGGAAAAGGGAGGAACAACATAGACCAAATTCGGTTTTTTTTTTGGTTTTTTGCAAGTCCATCTAACCTCTCCCAAGCCTATAAGAGTTACGCAACCCCCTCACATTTCCTCACAACTATGTCATTGCATTTTTGTGAGCATTTGTGAGGAGTTTGTGAAAAGTTATGGAGTTGGTTTTTGGAGCAGTAGTGAGGAGTCTCTTGGGCAGTCATTGGAATTGCAATGAGGAGCTTCTTGGGCAGTGACTGAAGTAGCATTGAGGAGTTGGTTTGTTGGAGCAGCATTGAGGAGGTTAGAGCCTATAGGTATTTTTTTTTCACTTCTCAAATATGCCTTCGCTTGTTTTTTTTTTGCAAATCTAGAAATTGAAAAGAGTAATTTTTGTAAAAGAAATGAATATTGAAGAGTTGTTTCCTTCTTTTCATTTTCATATTTTTTCCCTTTCATTTCCAAGTCCAAATATTTGAAAATATCTCATATAATGAAAGATGATGCTTGGGCATATGCTAAGATGATTGATAATTAAATGCATTGCAAATTTTGTCATAGAAAAATTAAGGGAGGTGGAGGGGGCATTCATAGGTTGAAACAACACTTGGATGGTATTAGAGGCCAAATTGCACCATGTGCAGCACCAGCAGAACAAATTGGGGATATTATGAAGGAGTTGCTAGAAACAATTGAGAAGTTTGAAGAAGAAAAAGCTAAGTAAAAAGAAATAGAGGTTGAAATTGGGAGGAAGAGGAGTGTAAATCACATGATGGATGCCAACCCCAATTTTGATTGTGAGGGTTCTTCATCTATCCCTTGCACTGATGCATCCAACCCCTTTGACTATGTTCCTCCCTCTTTGGAGTCTATTCAAGAAAAGGGTAAGGGTAAAATTAAAAAGAAGAGTGATATCAAAAGTTATTTCACACCTTCCTCTCCCTCTGATAGTGCACATGGTCCTCAAGCTAATAGAGGTTAAATGTGTCCCACTTTAGATGACCATTGGAAGAAAGAATTGAGAGAAACTGCCTGTGATTACATAGCTAGGTGGTGGTATGATGTTGATATCCCCTTCAATGCTTCTCGTTCACCATATTATGAACCTATGTTTGATGCCATATTTGTTGTTGGAAAGGGCTTCAAAGGCCCTACTATGCATGAGTTAAAGGGATCTCTTTTGCAAAAAGAGTTTTTGTCCATTGATGAATATTTGAAAATTTTCAAAAGCTCATGGGAAAAAACATGATGTACCATCATTTTAGATGGATTCGCTGATCAAAGGAACTGTAGCATCATAAACTTTCTTATATTTTTCCCATAGGGAACCATGTTTATAAAATCAGTTGATGCATCTGGTAGGGTGAAAGTTGCACACTTGTTGTTTCAGCGTTTGTATGAGGTTGTTGAAGAGTTGGGGGTGGCTAATGTTGTTCAAATCATCACAAATAATTCCTCTAACTATGTTCTTGCTAGTAAAATGTTAGAGGGAAAACACAAAACCATCTTTTGGACCCCATGTATTGCACATTGCATAGACCTCATGCTTTAGGATATTGGTAAAATAGATTAGATCAAGAACACTGTAGAGAATTCCAAAAGCATAATAAAATATCTACAATCACTCATGGATTTTGAGCCTGATGAGGAAACACGAGCGGCAAGGATATTGTTAGGCCTACCATCACTAAATTTGCAATTCATTTTTTGACATTGCAATCTATGCTTTCCCAACATAGAAACTTGCAAAGGATTTTTTCCAGTGATGAATGTCAATGGGCTCGCAAACAGGATGGAAAAGATGTGAGAAAGAAATTTAATGAAAAAATATTTTGGAAAAAGGCAGCAGAGGTTGTTAAGGTTGTTGAGCCACTGGTTAAGGTGTTGCAGTTGGTGGATGAGGAAAGATTGGCCGTGGGCTTCATTTATGAGGTTAAGGATCTGGCAAAGGAGAAAATAAAGGAAACATACAAGGATAGATTGGATAAGTGTGGGCCTGATCTATTGTTGAATGTTAGCTTTGATGTGCTAATTTCAAATTCAGATTTAAAAACAAATGCTTATCTTTTGCTTCATGTGCATAGGTTCCCTTATGGTGTTTGTTAATGAAAACAGGTAAATTTTTTCAAGTTTTATGTTAAATTCATGAGAAAAATAACTTGAAAATTAAGTGTTGAACAACAACAATTAAAATTACAACACACCATCAAAATGAACATTTAACACAACATTTTTATGAAGGATTTCACCCCTCCTGGGCTACATCTCCTTGGTCCAACTTCCATGGCTTGGGCCTTTGTATTAGCTCAAATATGGAAAAAGTGATGTTTATAATGCTCCACTCCTCCTGAAACTTGTTTCAATGTGTTCAGAACATCAAAATCATCTAGGAACACTTTTCTCTTATCCCAATTTGGTCGAATTTTGCCAAAGTTATGACCAAAACAGTTTCTCCTAGTAAAACTCAAATAAAACTGGAGGAACTCCAGTTAGCTCCACTAAAACTGGAGTTACTGCTGAATTTGGAGGGACCGCCAAATATGCCACCAAACTAATTGCATGTTAATTAAATTTTAAGCGGAGATTAATTAATGGTAAACCTGTAATTAGCATTAATATCGCGCGGTTAGGCTAACCTCAAGACTCTGGTTATTGTGGTAGAGGTCACATGTGCAGTAAATGCCAATGGTTATGCTAGTGGTTTTTGGTTAATCGTTAGCTGTTAGTTGTTCTGGTGTGTTCACATGGGAGGGGGTTGGCCCGCGCGTTGGCTCCTTCCTAACCCCCAACCGCCAACATATATGACTTCAAATATATACAGTGAGCATAATATAATAAGAATCAAGCTTGCGGTGTAATGGTATGGCACGAGGTTTACTCGGGCGAGGTCATGGGTTCGAATCCGTTGACCTGCAAATAAATTTTACTCCGGCGCATCAATGAACCCAACCTTTGGGGAGGGACACGTGGCGGCCTCTAGGCTTGCCACTTGTCCCCTCCTCATTGGTCCATCATAAACCAATAAAAACGAGGCAAATCACCACACTATTAACCAACCACAACTTGACACTTGGCGAAACCTTACTAGCCCTTGACCATCTTGTTGACCTGCCCAGTCGCTTTCCACGTCAGCAATACAGATTGTTGACTGGGCAGTGACTATTTTTTTTTTTTTTTAATTCTTCTATTTAGCAAAGCAGACAAAATGTGATATCTTACTCATACGAGCTCGGTTTGGAGTGAAATGATTTGCGTTGGGATCGTATCGCCAAGATGGATGCGACTGTTTAGGTTTCGAGTGATTCCGAGCACTTTGATTTTTGAGCTAAATATTGAGCACCTAATCATTTATCCCCGCTGGAAGCCTTTTGGACCCCAAAAGATACTATCAATTGTTCAGCAAGTGAGGATACAACTCCCTCACCTTCTCGATCTGCAACCATTTAGCTTTAGAAATATTTTATCCCTTCAGTCCCACTTAAAGGTATTCGACATTCCCTCTCTTCGAAGTTCTGGTTCTTCTTTCAAATATGAGATCTTGCTGAAGTTCATCAAGATATTCTGGCGTGAAATCATCTATTGATGGCATCTGAACATGCTCTCCTTGATCATCAATCAAAGGAGGCTCAAACAATCTCAAATTCTCAACATTAACAATAGAGTATATTTGCATATAAGGAGTCAAATCTAGCTTAAATGCATTATTACCAATCTTTTCCAGAATTTTAAAAGGACCATAATGGATTGGCTTAAGCTTTTTACCTTCCCCTTGAAGTCTCTCTTTGCTAATATATAACCAAACTTCGTGTCCAACTTGAAATTTATGATCGACACGGTGTTTGGCATTCTTGCCTTCTAGCTACTCTGACTCTTTTCAAGTTGTTCTTGCATTGTGTGATGTATCAACTAAATTTGCTCTATGAAATTCCTTGTCTTATCGATGTCGCTATGACCATCAATGGCGACATCTTTCTCAAAGATGAAGTCCAATGGAGATCTTTGCAATTACCCAAAACATGCCTCAAATGGTGATGTGTTTCTGGAAGAATGTCTTGCCCTGTTGTATGCATGTTGTATGTAATGCAATTGTTCATCCCAAAACTTAGGATGTTTGTTGCAATATCCTCTAAGAAGATGAATGGCCGTCATGTTGACCACCTTGGTTTGTCCATCTATTTTCGGATGAAAGGTTGTACTCTTCTTCAACTTAGTGTCTATCATGTCCCACAAATTTGACCAAAAATTCCGAACAAATCGAGAATCTCGATCACTTACAATGGAAGTAGGAAAACCAAAATGAACCCAAATATTTTAAAAGAAAATACGAACTATTTGTTTAGTTGTAATTTGTTTCTTACATAGTGTTAGAATACACATCTTATTGGATTTGTCTACAACTACATACAAGTAATCATGATTTTTCCTTGACAATGGAAGACCTCTTACAAAATCCATTGAGATACTCTCCCATGGATGTGAAGGCACCGGAAGTGGAATGTACAATCCTATTTCCTATTGCTAGGCTTACTTATTGCACACAAAGAACATCCTCTAATGAAACGAGATACATTATCAAACATGTGTGGCCAATAATAATACCTTTGGAGATTCGCTATTGTATTGCTTACACCAAAGTGTCCATCAATCAATGAAGTGTGTGCCTCCCTTATGATATTGTTTCTTTCTCCATATGGAATACATAACTTGCCCAAGTGATACAACAAACTGTTATGTACATGGTAATCTAACTCTTCAATTTGGTTTCCTTTCCTCAAGCTTGCATACACATCTTGAAAGTCATTATCATATGCATATTTCTTAACGTAACTTTCATGTAAAACAAAATTGTGCTCCCGTAAAATAGATGAATTTACAATAGGCCTAGAAAGCATATCAACTACTTTATTGTAGATTCTCATTTTGTACTTGATAACCAAATGAAATTTTGTAGAAAACCCATCCATCTGAAGTGTCGTGATTGCTGCAACTTTCACTGTGACTGTAAATATTGCGATGGTTGATGATCAATATGGATAATGGTCTCCTTCCCCATCAAGTGGTGTTTCTATTTTTAAACACTTTGTACCAATGCGTAAAGTTCTTTGTCATAAGTGGGATAGTTAGTCACAGCTCCATTAAAAATTTCAGAATGAAATGAAATGGAATTACCATGCTACATAAGAACTACTCCCATGGCATAATCACTAGCATCCGTTTGAATCTCAAATGGTTGTCTAAGATTCAAAAGAGCCAATACCGGTGCTGAACTGATCTTTTGTTTTAAAGAATCAACTGCTTTCTGCTGTACATCTCCCCAATGGAAGACTTTTTTTACACTAGCCAATGCATGTAGTGGAATTGCAATGGAAGAAAAATAAACAATAAATTTCCTCCAATATTGTGCTGCCCCAAGAAAGCTTCTTACCTCTGTAACTGTATTGGGTTTGGGCCAATTCAGAATGCCCTCAACCTTAGAGGGGCCTATCCTCAGCTCATCTCCTCCAACAATGTGTCCCAAATACACTAAAGAATTCTTGCCAAATTCACACTTTGACATCTTTAAAACAACTGTTCTTTTCTCAAGACATCAAGTACTTTGTTCACATGCATGACATGTTCATCTCTAGATTTGTTGAATATGAGAATATCATCGAAGTAAACAATGAAAAAGTCATCTAGAAATGGTCTCAATACAACATTCATAACTCTCATGAAAGTAGTTAAAGTATTTGTAAGATCAAAAGGCATAATAAGCCACTCAAACAATCCTTGTTTAGTTTTGAATGTGGTTTTCCAAATGTCCTCTTCAGCTATTCTAAATTGATGATAACCACTTCGAAAATCTAACATAGTGAAATACTTTGCATACCTCAACTGATCAAGCAAATCATCAATTCTTGGGAGTGATTAATGATTCATTACTGTTATTTTGTTTAGTGCACGGAAATCCACACACATGCTCCAAGTCTCGCCCTTCTTTGGCACCAAGACAATGGGTGAACCACATGGCGAAGTAGATGGGCGTATGATACCTTTGTTCAACAATTCTTGAATTTTCTTCTTGATTTCCATACTCTCTATAATCGACATGCAATACATGCCAATGTTTAGAAGTGGAACATCTTGCTGCAGTTGTATCTCATGTTGAATTCCCCTCTTGAGAGGTAACCCCTTTGGTTCCTGAAACATCTCGCCATACTTGCTAACCACATAAACAAATCAGATTTTAGCTTATCATCACAACCTTAAAAAGATTCATAATCAATATCATTCTTTTTCTTGATCATGAGAAGCACAAAATTTTTACTTGCATTTACTAGTCTTTTCATTTGCCCTGCATTAACCAAAGAAATATTTAACATTTTTGTGATGGGCTCCCACAATATACTCCACCCCATCCTTGAGCAATAGGTATTTGTTCTCATGGCAATAAAATGCTGCTTTCCTATCATACAAATAAGGAATTCCCAGAATGATTCTTGAGATGTCAAGTGAAACTACATCTAACTCAACTTCATCAATGAATTTTTCAGTAATGGAAAACTTGAATAAGCATTTCCTTATAGCTTGTAAATTTGCATTATTGACTATCCAACCCAATGGATATGGCTTATGATGAGGTATAGTTTCAAGGTTAAGCTTTTTGACCAAGTCTTCTGAAATTAAGTTTGATTGTGACCCACTATCAAATAATGCATCAATATTTGTATGATTTGAAATTACCCTTACATGGAACAACTCTATTCTTGATTCTTCATTTGGAGTGTTGTTGTGACTATGTGAGGAACTAGTGCTTACAATAGCTTCTTTTCCTTTTGTGGCCATGGCTGAAATCTTGGTCTCATCACCAAAATCTGATCTAAGATCATGTTGTGTGGTAGCGATCGTCTTTTTTTTTCCCTTATTGTTTGGTTTCTTAGGCCTTAGTTCATCATGTAATTTCCTTCAATGGGTTTCATCATGCCCATCTTTGAAACAATGTTGGCATATAGTTGTCTCCCCTTCTTTCTTCACACTTGCATTTTTCTTTCCATTCCATTTTCCACCATTCTCTTTCTCCTTACCCTTGAATGGATTTTTCTTACTACCCTCTTCGTTTATGTTCTTTCGTATTGCTTCAAGGTGCGTGGCTTGCACACATACCTCATCTAAGTTGCTTGGATTGAACATAAAGATAGTATGTTTTAAGTAGGAATGTAAACCCCCAATATATTTCAACAGTGTATCTTGGGACTTCAAGTTTACTCCTAACAAGAAAGCCCTCTTCCTAAACTGTCTTAAACTGTTTGGCCCTTGAGTTCCTAAACTTTTGCCAACTCATAATGGCTTTTTGCATATAGGCTAAAGGATACAATTGTCTTTTAATTGCAGAAACAAATTCAACCCAAGAAATGGATATATTACCATGAATTTGCATTTCCTCTTGAGTCTTTGGTTCCCACCAGACTAACGTTGCTCCTTCTAGCCTCAATGAAGCCAATAGGATCTTTATGTCATCTTCTTGAAGGTTCTGAATTTTACAATAAACCTCCAATTGTCAAATCCAATTTTCTAACTTTAATGCATTCACCTCACCATTGTACATGGGAAGTTCAAACTTAATGTTCAATTTGAGTAAGGGAGTTTTTCCCTTTGGGGTTTTTGAATGAGTATAAATAGTTTTTGTGGTGGAAGTGGAAGATGATGTTGTTTGAGATGTTGAGGATGATGAAGATGGTGGAGATGGAAAAGGCTTTCCTCCATTACCCTTTGAATCCTTCTTTTCATCTTTTTTATCTCCTAGGCTTTCCTCTCCATGTGGGGGCTTAGAACTCTCTCCAGCGATCCAAGTATTCCTCTCTTCATAAAGAACTCTAACCATGTCACTTAAGTCATAGAAATCTTTCTTGAATGCTTCCTTTTCTGAAAGACCTTCAGTCTCTATTGCTCTAGACATGATGGCTTTGGATTCAAGCTCAGCTTCTGGTACTGCTTGTACCTCCTCAATCTCAATTTAAGGTAAAACTTGAAGTGTTTCAAGTGCAGTTGGGATTGGAACTTTGGGTGGAGATTGTGGCCTTGTGGCTCTCCTTCTTCTGGGCATTACCTTAGGAGTTGCAACCAATAGTTTCCCTTCTCCTCTCTACAAATTTAACCTTGTAAGCATCACAAATTTGCAACCATTAAAACCCTACTTGCACAAAGCTCAAGCAATCAAGCAAATAACCTTTGCTTTGATACCAACTTGATCTATTGTTGAATGTTAGTTTTGCAGTGCTAATTTCAACTTCAAATTTAAAAACAAATGCTTATATTTTTCTTCATGTGCATAGGTTCCCTTATGGTGTTTGTAAATGAAAACAGGTAAATTTTGTCAAGTTTTATGTTAATTTCATGAGCAAAATAACATGAAAATCAAGTGTTGAACAACAGCAATTAAAAGTACATCAAACCATCAAAATGAACACTTAACTAAATGTTTTGATGAAGGAGTTCACCCCTCCTGGGCTACATCTCCTTAGTCCAACTTCCATGGCTTGGGCCTCTTTATTAGCTCAATAATGGAAAAAATGTTGTTTATAATACTCTACTGCTCATGAAACTTGCTTCAATATGTTCAGAACATCAAAATCATCTAAGAACACCTTTTCTAGATCCCAATTTGATCTAATTTTGCCAATGTTATGACCAAAACAGTTTCTCCTAGTAAAACTCCATTAAAACTAGAGGAACTCCAGTTAACTCCACTAAAACTGGAGTTACCGCAGAATTTGAAGGGACCGTTGAATATGCCGCCAAACTAACTGCAGGTTAATTAAATGTTTAGCGGAGATTGATTAATGTTAAACTGCTAATGCCGCGTGGTTAGGCTAACCTCCAGACTCTGGTTATCGTGGTAGAGGTCACGTGTAGTAAATGCCAACAATTACGCTGGCGGTTTTTCGTTAACTGTAATCATTAGCCGTTAGCTGTTATGGTGTGTTCACATGGGAGGAGGCTGGCCCGCGAGCTGAATCCCTCCTAACCCCCAACCGCCAACATATATGACTTCAAATATATACGGTGAGCATAGTATAATAGAACCAAGTTTGTGATGTAGTGGTATGGCACGAGGTTTTCTCAGGTGAGGTCGCGGATTCAACTTCGTCGACCTGCCCATAAATTTTACTCCAGCACACTGATGAACCTGACCTTTGGGAAGGACATGTGGCGGCCTCTGGGCTTGCCACTTGTCCCTCCTCGTTGGTCCATCATAAACTAATAAAAACGAGCTAAATCACCACACTATTAACCAACCAAAAGTTTGACATTTGGAAAAACCTTATTGGCCCTTGACCATCCTATTGACCTACCCAGTCCCCTACCACGTCAGTAGTATGGACTACTGACTGGATAATGATTGTACCTTTTTTAAAAATATGTTTGGCAAAGCAGAAAAAACACGATATCTTCCTCATACAAGCTCGGTTTGGAGTGAAACGAGTTGCGTTGGGATCGTATCGCCAAGACAGATGCAGTCGTTTAGGATTTAAGCAATTCCAAACAATTTGACTTTTGAGCTAAATACTAAGCCCTATACATGCAACTGAGTTTTTTATGAACCCCAAGGTATCATTATAAAGCTCTAGAAGCAAAAGCTTTGACTAGGAAGGTTAGAGATGGATTGATTGAGTGCCTTGGGCACATGGTCCCTAAGGAGAGTGACCTGCTGGAGATAAAATTACAAATCACTTGTTTCAACAGAGCCACAGGCACCTTTGGCAAGAACCTAGCAAGGATTGCAAGGGAAGTAGATGCGCCAAGTAAACAAACGATTTCAATTTTCAAATTATTATTTTGTTAAATTATTTATAATTTGAAAGTTGGATATAATTTGTTGAGTTATCTCATTACATAACTATGTTTTTTGCAGCACAATGGTGGGAGGCATTTGGTAGCCATTGTCCTCAATTGCAGAAGTTTGCAATCCGTATTTTGAGTCAAACTTACAGTGCTTCTGGGTGTGAGTGCAATTGGTCTTCCTTTGAGAGGATTCACACAAAGAAGAGAATTGTTTGGAACAAAAATAGTTAAATGATCTAGTCTATGTCCAATACAACCTCCGGCTAAGACACAACCAATTGTTGAACAAAAGACCTAATACAAATTGCATTGTGTTGGAAGATATTGATCCAACATCAAATTGGGTAGTGGAGAGTCATCCAACAAAATTTGATTCTGATGAGGATATTGGTCTTGATTTGGATTTATAAAAGGAGGCATTAGTTGAACATAATGTTCAGTTAAATGCATATCCACTAGTACCAAGTCCAGCGTGAAGTCCTCCAGTTGCAAGCACTTCCTCTACTCAACCATGACACAAGCACATAGCTTGTATATCTCAGCATGCAGTTGTTACCCTGCTAGTGCTACTACTTCTATAGTTGCAGTTGGAGATCATGATGAGGAGGAGAGGCCATGGGTTTCCCCTTCTGACTCTAATTTAGAGTTTGAGCCAGATGATGTTAGTTTCTCTAGCAGTAGCCAGTAGTGACTAGTGACTAGTGACTAGTGATGTTTTGTTGTAGAAGCCATTTAGAGTCTCCTTTGTTAATATGTGTTTTTGTTTTGATCTCTATATATTACATGTATTGACTAGTGACTAGTGATGTTTTGTTGTAGAAGCCATTTAGAGTCTCCTTTGTCAATATGTGTTTTTGTTTTGATCTCTATATATTACATGTATTGGACAGTACAATAGGTGCCATTTTGATATAATGGATATATTCATGAGCCTACTTTGATCATATATTGTCTTCTCTCTAGATTCTAATGGTTTGTGTTTGGAAACATGAATAAAAATCTTTAAAATTATGTCTTTTTATAAATAAAAAATATTTAATTTATACTTTACGAAGACCGAGTCATTGAAATCAACTAATCCGAGTCAATATCGAGTCGGAGTTGGAGTCGACCCTCGACTAGTTGGAAGTTGGAGTCGGAGTCGACCCTCAACCGGAATTTTAAAACATTGGTTTTAATTAGGATGGCTATTTCCTAGATAGAGATATTCTTCCCAATAGAAGCAAGATGAATATGCTTACTCTCCTTATATAGGAAGGGAATTTTCAGGATTGCGGTTAAATATTGTCTTCTATTTGTCTTTGTTGCTCCACTTCACTGGAAACAAGTTTTGTTTGAGGCCAAGTGAATGATTCAGTAGGCTAGTAGTAGTATGCGACATGCAATTAGAGTAGCTACCATTTCCTCCATATGGAATGGCATCATAACGTAATTAACTTTGCAAGAGGAAACTAGGCCACTCAATCCAGCAGTAGTTTCTACTTCAGATCATATTTCGAGATAGTCTTCCAGTAGGAACTAGAGTGATTCTGCTGCCTATCCTTGTTTTTAACTCACAGGAATTTTCAGAATGGTTATTTTTCGGAAACATGTAGATAGTCTTTCAGTGGGGGGGGCGGGGGAATTTTGAGTTTCTGTCTGAGATAAGCAATATGCATGCAATTGCATTTTTCTTTCAATTAAAAAGTTAAAAACTAGTAAAGAAGCTGTAGGAATTTACAGGGTAAGTTCCTCACACAGAACACCAAAAGGACACCGCTCAAAAATAGATCACAGATCAATACACCAGTATTTTGACGTGGTTAAAACCCTCAGAGAGGGAAACAGTCCACGGCCTATGCCAACATGGCTACTACATGAAATTTATTAATAGAAGAATGAAAATTTACATAAGCTTCTCTCATGCACGGTGAACCTACAAATGACCCTCCATGCGCTTTAAATAGAATT
>APFE030081050.1:0-14390 GCA_000404065.3 Pinus taeda | reverse complement strand
GGCAGCAGCTCTGTAAGCTCTCATTCTACTATCATTAGCGACAAAGTTACCTTTTATTTGTTGTATAATCAATCGGAGTCACCTAGGATGGACACTTTTGTAGCTCCTAGGACTTTGAGCAATTTAAGGCCTAAGAGAAGAGCTTCATATTCTGCCATGTTGTTTGTACATCTGAAATTGAGTCTATAGGCATGGCCTTCTACGTGATTATCATGTGTATTGTAAATCCATACTCCTGCCCCTGCTCCTAACTTGTTGACAGAACCATCAAACTCCAAATACCATGTGTTTTCTTGTTTGAGGTTTGTATTGAGAGTTTCAGTTTTTTGAGGATTGGGCAGACTTACAATTTCTGTTTCGGGATGTTCTTCTTGCTGTTTGTTGGTTGCCTTGACTGTTGAAACAATTTCGTGGGTATTGGCAACCGATTCCTCATTGATGTATGTTTCTTGTTCCAAACATAATGGCTTATCATCAGTTGGAGGGCTGGTGTTATCGTTAAATAAAATAAAAGAATCCATATCGGAATGGATTGAGTAAATTGGAAAATTTTGGGGCTTTTCCTCACAGCTTACCACATACTTCATTAATGTTTCTCTATACAGTCTCTTTAGTTTCCCAAATATAGATATAGTGGCATAAGAGAGGTCGAGTTGAAGGGATCCTTGGAGTTTTTCTCCCCATGATCTTGATAGGAGCATGCCATACTTCGTGGGAATGTCAGCAACTACTACGTCCATTAGCATTGTCTTGTTGGGGAATTGGACTAGAGACACACAAAGGTATTTGATCAAGCCTAAACATTTGACTTGACTTGAGTCAAAGGAATATAGATCTTTGTACGGTCTTGTGACATCAAGGTTCAACCTTTCCATTACAGCTTTGGGGATAAGGTTATGTGAGGCACCTGAGTCAAACATAGCATTATGCAATATCTTGTCGTGTATGTGCAGACTGACATAAAAAGGTGGAACAGGTCCATATGTTGTTTTTCCATTAACTTCTGGACCAAACAGTAGCTCAGGGGTATCGTCTAAAACGTTTACATCATCCCTTACCTCTGGTAGTTGAAGTGACCTTTGAATTTGTTGCCTATATAGATCATGTTTGGCAAGTTCTGAGAGGGGAATGGATATCTTGAGTTTTCCAATCTCTGCTTCTAAACTGAATGGTTTTTCCAATGGGTTCTTGGCGTTGATAGCGGCATATTTCTCTTTTTCGGGCATACTCTCTATGTTTTCTTTTGGAATGTCAATGTTATGATGAATGACAGTTTGTGGTATTTCTGCTTTGGGGGGATTTTTTGGAGTGTCGTTCAGATTTTCTTTTGGGGAGGAAGGAGGTAGAGGTCGATCAATAGGAGGCTGTGTGTCTGTTATATCCTCCACAGTTACCTGATGCGGGTTTGGGACAGAGCTATCAGCTGGTTGAGTTATGGTGTCATTGCCTTTAATTTTGTTGGGTTGTCTGCCATCTTTTGTTCTGCTAGATGCAGGGACATCAATGGTCCTTGTTCTCAATTTGTATTGCTTGTGTACCTCGTACACAACAGTATCATAGCCTTGTTTGAAATCGAAAGACTCTCCCGACTTGGTGTGAAATTGTTCTACATCAGGGTATTCTCGGTCCTCTTCAGTAAGAAAGATTTGTTGTTCATTTTCCGAATCTATCAGGTTCATATGAGTCCCATTTGTGGGCTCACTGGAGGTAGATGCCTCCGCATAGTTTTCTTGGAAAGGAGGCCTAATATCATGGTCAGGACTGGCCCTTCCAGCGTTTGTGTTTTGAGTTTTTCTGAAATTTGGATTCCTTATGGTACTGGGTTGTTGGCCTTCCCATGAAGTTTTCCTCTCCACATTGTTTACTCTATCTCCCACCCTGTGGATGCCACTGATAATAGCATCTAGATTTTGATCGAAGGCTGAGGGTTCTTCCTTGAAGGTGGTTCTTCTCTCAGTTCTGGCTCTGTTTCTTTTAGCAATTAGATTTTCTTCCACACTAACAACAACATCTTGCATTTCTGCAAGGCTTTGAGGGGCTCTTTCCCTTAACTGATATGCCATCTCAGCATCAAAGACATCTGGGAATTTGTACAAAGTGAGATCAGGTGGAGGTCTTAAATTTTGTGGTATTGCATTGTAAACATTGTTAAATCTTGCACAGTAATCCAAAACTGTTTCCTGAGGTCCTCTTTTGATAGTATCATACTCAGATAGTATGTGTAGGGAATATTTCTTTTTCTCTCATCTGTTAATAAATGCCTGGTATAAGGCTTCAGGGTTTAATATAGAATTGGGTGCAAGTGCCCTAAACCAGGTTCTGACCTCACCGGTCAAACTTTGGACAAAAATCTTCATTCTTACACTGTCATCATCAATTTCATAACTCTCGAAATAATCCTGCATTTTCTTTGTATGCTGTAGGGCGGTGCAGGAGGTTGTGCCATCAAAATAGGTGATTTTTGACTGGTAGTCCTAAGGCATAGCCCCGGGATTAGCAGGCAGCTGTAAGGGCACATATCTAGCCATGATGATGGGGATAAGCAGAACAGTTAGGGCAACAGGGATAACAGGAACAACCGGGGTAGAAGGAGTAGTAGTGGTAGTAGGAGTATGGGATGGAGGTGTAGAGGAGCTACTTGGAGAAGGAGGTGATGAACCAGGGGAACTTGGGGTTGACCGGAATAAAACTTTTACAGGGGTTGGAACACTACTTGGCTGAACTGTTTAAGGACTCGCAGCAGTTGGGTCTTCTTTTTGCTTTTGTTTTCTAATGATCTTAGGAATTAAATTCGGATTTTCAAAAACAAAGCTGGGCGATTTGGATCCAGGAATTTGTCGTGTATCACGCGTTGCCTCTTAAGGAGCCAACTTACTATCTATTTTGGGAAACTTTTCCTATAGAGACATAGTCGACTCCGAAGGCCTTCACAGGTCGGTTTCTTCTCTGTGGGGCTGCGACTGGTTTAGTGATTCTATCTGAGGAGTTTCCCACGTGGAGTCGCCATTATCTGTTATACTAACAGGTTGTCCCTAGGCCCTGTTAGGGATACGGCCGAGATAACCACAAACCAATCTTTGGATTGCAGGTTCTAGCCCACCTGCAATCAGAGAGGGCTCTCTCTTAATGATTCAACTTTTTTGATGATTTTAGGCTAGCTTTTGGCTCAGGGGTTTTTGTTTGTGTTTGGATGGAAGGAAAATGCTTTCAGGTAGAGAGGCAATTTATGAAGTGATAAGTTTCAAACCATTGGGCATAGAGTCATGGGTTAGGATTATCAGTGCATCTTTCTGGTCATAAGAGAAATAATGAAGTAGGATAGCTGCTCATAACACAATCTTCAGACTAAAAGGATGAATGATATGTAAGGAATGAGAGGCACTTAAGAATCTCTCATTTAACTTAACAGAGGGAAAGATGATCTGTATCTAGGGGCAATGAAGAATTCCTGGATAACTGTCTTGGGTTAAAGAAAACATGAGCCATGTGGAATTCATATTTATGCTTAAACAGAGGAAAACATAAAGAAACAACAGAAATTGAGCATAGAGTGTATTTAAACAAATTCTAAGCTAATCTTTCTTTCTGCTATTTAAGAGCATAATTCATGAATGAAAACAGAGGTAAGAAGCACTTATTGAGTTATGCACAACACGAGAATTCCATAATCACTCTTCAACTAGTAAACAGAGTGAACAATCCGTTCTCCAAGGCTCATAAGCAGTCTTTGATTATAGAAACTTATCAGATATTACAGTGCGAGTCTCTCCCGGAGCAAAATCAGCTAGAGATAGCTTGTTGACTAATCAACCAACCAACCAACCCGTAATACAGTATTTCAGGGCTGTCTTTATAGTGCAAATATCTCAAACTATTTATTACAATTGACCTAAAACAGGTCTGTAAAAAGAGCTTTCTAAACCTAAAATTGTGCCAAAATTAAATGCAGGTAAATATCTATTGAACTGTGTCAGAGGTAGCTAGATTAAAAGGAGTGCAATCTGACCCTAGGAGCCTCGATGCAGTACTGCTGGAATAACTGTGCTTTGGGATCTGCAGTTCTGTTCTAGTGCGAGTTAAATGTGCAATAACCATGATTTGAGAGTTTTGAGTGGTCTCGCCCTCTTTCTTTGACTTTGCTGGAAGGTATTAAATTTTCTCCTGCTTTGGGCCGCTGTTAAGATCTTCGCTGATACTCTTTTCCGCTACATTGATGGTCTTCGCCACTTTCTGATACTCTTTGATGTGTTTTCTCTCTGTGAATTTGATCTGATACTCTTTAATCTTTGTCTCTTGTCTCTTCCTGTCTTCAAATCAGTTTAATTTGGCAAAATCGGGCAATTTCGGGCCTTTTCGGTGCAAAACGGGCCAAGGAATCAAAATATTCCATAAAGATTCCCCAATATGGCCTATTTCCCGTAGCGATGCGCGATTGCTAATCGCGCATCGAAAACTGCCTCCGTTTCTCATTCCGGAGCTCCGAAGCACGATTTTTCTTCTTGCGCGAATTTTTGGTTTTTTGGCTGCTGACATCAGCAGTACGACGGATGACGTCAGCATACTGACGTCAGTAGTGGGGTCCTTTGTTACGGATGTGACGTCAGCATGCTGACGTTATCAAGGTGACGTGGCAGTACGGCGGGGTGACGTGGACCGGGCGCAGGCAGGGTGAGGTGACGTGGAGGCGACCTGGCAGGTTGAGGTGGCGCTCCTGTTAGGTGAGGGGATGGCGGTTTTCCTTGTGCGTCGGACCACCTTTGGTACGGAGGTGGTTTCTGTCAGGGGCGGCCTGATGCAATGGGAGGCCGCCACATGTCCCGGTGTACGACGGTAAAACCGTTGGACATCGGGTGGTAACCTACCACCGTAATCGGGCGTGCGATGTGATCAAGGACCGTTGAATCTGGGGGAGGCGATCCGACGGTGGACGGAAAGGGAGATGCACGGGGTTTAGCAAAGGTGTGCACGCGATAAAGACTTAATTTTTCACGGCGCAGTGGTTTTTTAACTTTAGAAAATGGGTAAATGTGTTTGCGCGGTGAAAACTTATCAAACAAACATTAATATTTTTCAGAGAAGAATGCGCGGGGAGTGTTATTTAGCATTTGAAAAGGGTTCCCTTAGTGTTTGGAAGGGGTCCATACACTTGGGAGTGGGAATTCTTGCCGAGGGAGGGTTCTTACTAAAGTACAGGTAACTTAGTAATTCCCAGTGAAGTATTTATGGTTATATTTCAACCAGGGGGAGGGGATATTTACATAAGGGGATTATCTACATAGTTTTAGTATGGGCACAGGGAAAATATAGGGAGTTAAATAATAGTGTTAGTAGTTAATATGGAGATGACAAGAAAGCGCTAAGTTTCAGAAATCTTAGGCTTGAAAAGGGGAGATAGAACCTTATAGAGAGAGTATGGATTCTCTTTGAGTGAAGCAGGTCTTCACCCAAGCCAATGATATGAAAATGATGAAACTAAGAGATATCAAGCAGATCTTGACCTCTTTTTTGGGAAATTAGTTAATGATTTGGGGGAGATGGAGAAAGGAAGTTAGTTATGCCTGTTTTGAGCTCTTTCACATAAAACTGCCTGGTGATTGTGTCCTGAGTAGAGATGACACCCTGGAAACATGGAATTGATCAGTAATCAAGATTCTGCAACCTCAAAACTACCTACCCAGCCTACTTACCTAACATTTTTTCTTCTTTTGGTTTGGGTGCACTTAGACTTGTAGACCCATCATTTCAATTTTTTCTTTTTTATACCTTCCTATCTACAAACTACCCTTTTTTTCTTCCAAGGGCCCAGATTAAGCAGTTGGGCTCCTTTGATTCTCTACCTATCTAAGAATCTTCCAAGATTAAGCTGTTTGGACAGATTTTCATCCTCTATATTCTAAAACAGGAAATTGAAACCTAGGGAGACCAAGATTAAGCTGTTTGGACCTCCCTTTCGCTGAAAATTGTACAAAACTGGAATAACTTCTCAAAATTTGGAAAGCAGTTAGATGAACTCTGAGTAGCCTTCTTTGTTTGGTGACTGTTTAGCAAATATGGAGAATTGCAGCATGCAAAGTATGACATATTTGGTCTGTAAAAATGTTAATCATGAAATATGAGTAACCTGCTGTAGTAGGAGGCTAACATGAGGGGTTTTTTTCCCTGGCTTGAAGCCAACTTTTTTTGTCTCTTGTCTTTATTGTTCATGCTCTTGATAATTGTTTGATGAAACAAATCTAATAATGAACAAAAGAAGATAACTTAAGTCCCTAAGAAATTATTAAGGATAATGAGAATTGTATTAATATCTACCCTACTTGATTCACCAACACTCCAAGGTATGTGGCATATCATTAAATCTAAAACATATGTTTAATCTTGGAATAAGGCCACTCCACCTTCCAATATAACTAATGGTGATTCAACTAGCGAATCATAACATACAATATCAATGGATACAAAAGTACACTCTATCTTCTATTGTGCAATGAAAAAATAGCTTTGAGTACTAGTACAATAGCAGGATCATGTTTCAATCTCGTCAATTATTTTGGTGGATGAAAATTTCAGTGCTGTTGGAAAGGTAAATATTCAAACAATTTGAGGAATAAATAAAACCTAAAAATATTTGGAACAAGATGGGATTGGGAACACTATCATACAAATAAGTGGTGATAATGGCATCACTATTTTTTTAGTGTGGTTTGGATGAGTTTTTGATTCATGATGCCTTGGAGGTGTACTACCCAAACTAGTATCCTTTATAAGGTCTCAATAAAGGTGCTAGGATGGTAAACACATACGAATGACATATACATTGTTACGTTGGTGTTGATGATGATAATTTATATTAATACTCCTTATATAACACTTTCTAATCTTATAAGGATAAATGAGATAGGGGGGAATGTTACACTGGGTTTGTAGCCTTAAAAATTTACAACTAGATTTATGACCCTAATCTTCAAATCTATGAGTTGCATTTCACTTATACGAATTTTTATTTTTTCAAATAGATATAAGACTCTAATATTCAAATCTAGAAATTACTTTTAACTGATAAGATATATATATATATATATATATATATATATAATTTTTTTTTTTCAAATAAACACACACACATAAATAGAAAGCAATTAGAAAATACAATGAATAAAAATGGGAACAATTGTTGGCATTATGAAACAGGTTTGGCTCCATGAAATAAGTGTTGTCCTTGATGGCAACTCACTCAAGTAGCAGATCACAAGTTCAGGCTCTCAAGATAGTAGAAAATGAGAGATCCGCAGGTTCCTGATTCACAAAACTGCGGACATTGGCGGGTTCTGCAAGTGCGTTGATCAAAAGGTGTAGACATGTTCGTAGGTGTACCAAACATAAATTGCGGATGTAAAGTACACGTACTTTCATGCAGAGAGAAATGCGGTCACATGGGTCGGTCCATGGTATTTAGTCCGACATTTTTGATCCTATGGTTTTGGTCCCTGGTTTTTACATCTAAAGTATTGAATCCAGGTTTTGGGTCCCTAGTATTGGATCTCTATGGTTTTGGACCATGGTTTGAGAAAGGCCTAGACTATAAAAATGAAAGGAGATCATTTGGCTGGACATAGATGTGTTGAATATCATAAGAAGAGTAAGATTTGAAATTCTGGTGATCGGTTGGTGAGTTATAGCTAGACCTGAATCAAGGAGAAACTTGAGCATTACAAGATGGATCTACTGATGGATCGAGATATCTTTGGCGCATGATCAGATCTGTAAATCTGATAGTCTGGGGTATAATTGAAGTTTGATAAATTATCTATACCTGGAGGTCTGTAGGCTAGACACAACGCAGGTGCGGAGGTCCGCAGGCTCGACACAACGCAAGTGTGGTGGTCCGCAGGCTAGACACAACGCAGGTGTGGAGGTCCACAGGCTAGATCGAGCATAGGTGTGGGCTAGACACAGTGCAGGTGCAGAGGTCCGTAGGTTCGAGACAGTGCAGGTGCGGAGACCCGCAGGCTCGACACAGAGGAGGTGCAGATACCCGCAGGTTTCTATTGGTGAATTTGTGGACTTTTCCTAAAATATGTTTTAGCTGCTTTTGTCTATTATTGCAGTGTTCAGGGTTCTGAATTGGTGTCTGGTTGGTGTGTGCTCATAAATTATTGATTCATTATTTGTACAAGGAAGTTGGTTGATTGCATATCTATTTGATGTTTGATTAATACTCATGGATCCAGTCTGAAAATTTATGAAACGTGGTCCTTGGAAGAAAAGAGAAGGTTGAAGCCTTCAATAGGTCAACACCTATGTACTAGTAGCTCAGCTAGTACAAGAGCTAGGGGGGTTGTAGTTCCCTTCCAGGAGAGTCTGGAGAACGGGAGAAGGTTGTAGCCTTGTGCAGGTTGAAGCCTACGTGCTGGTATAAGACTGCACCAATATAGAATCATTGTAAAAGAAGCTTCTAATTGAAAGAAGATAGAGACATATTGCAGCAGGTGGTTTTCACCCACATTGGGTTTCCACCTTATATCTTGTGTTCTTTGGTGTGACTGTTTGCTGTATTTTTCTTGTTCCTGTTCATTTTTATATGGTTATGACACACAGATTAATGGTCAACACCTGGAGAATAACTTAAATTATAAGTTTGAAAGGTATATGCAAGTTTCATTATTCACATCTGCAAATGGTTGTATAAATTGAAGAAGAATTTGATAATACTGATTCACTCCCCCTCTCAGTATTATTTTCAACAATTGGTATCAGAGTGGGTCCTTCAGGAAAAGCTTGATCACTTGAAGGAATATCTATCATCATGAGCTACTACGAAAAGGAAGCATCTATCAGGCAACGATTTTTGATGGGAGCAACTTCGTCTATTGGAAGGTAAGAATCACTACCTATCTTCAATCTCTTGGTACAAAAGTTTGCGATATTGTGGAAACATGATACACATTTCCATCAACAACTCCTACAGATGCAGCTGGTAAGAAGCAGTATGAAACAAATGCAAAAGCTGTCAATGCTCTGTTAGGAAGTCTATCTCAATCAGAATTTGTCAAGGTTATGCAGCTCAAAAGCGCAAAAGAAATATGGGACAAGATCGTTCTGAGCAATGAAGGAGATGAACAGGTAAAACGAGCAAAATTACAAACTCTTAGAATTCAATATGAAAGTCTCAGAATGCATAATGATGAAAGTGTGGCTAGCTATTTCCTACGTATAGATGAGATCGTAAATTGTATGAAAAAATTGGGTGAAGAAATAAAAGAAGTTATTGTGGTTGAAAAGGTTCTAAGATCTTTGTCTCCCAAGTTTGATTCAAAAGTTTCTGCCATAGAAGAAAAGTAGAATCTACAAAACCTTACCATGTCACAGCTGCACATAATTCTAACTGCTTATGAAATGAGAAAAGGAGGACCATCAGACAGGAGAGAAGCTGCATTCAAGGCTTCAAGAAAAGGAGATTACTATGAGTCAGGACATATGTCAAAAGAAGAGGAAGAATCAAATTTTGTCAAGAAACTTCAACGGGGAACTGGTAGATTCAGAGGTAAGCTTCCTTTCAAATGCTTTGCTTATGGAAGAGTCGATCATTATGCTGCAAAATGTCCTCATAAAGATAAACTAGACAAAAGTAAGGAACCTGTTAGATGGAATAGAAAAACAGAATAAGAAGAGCTATTACACGCATGAAGACAGTGATGGATTGTCAAACAGTGATGAAGATGAACAAGGTAATAATGATAGACTTTTGATGGCTTTTGAAGATGATGATTTCTTGGATGCTATAAATGAAGAAGGTCTTTATGAAGAAATTTCTAAACTTAAAGTTTGTTTAGAGGAAAAGAACATGATTATAGATACTCTAACATTCCAACTTGCTGAAAAAGATAAACACAATGAAGGGTTAGAATGTGAAATTGTGGGACTTAGAAAAGAAATTGAGAAAACAAAAGCACTTAATCTCAGATTTGCTAAAGGGTCTGAAACTCTAGATGAAATTATCAAAGTGCAGCGTTCTCCTCTAATCAAGACTGGTCTCGGATATTCCGAAGAAACATCTCAAGCTCAAAAGCAAGCACAAAAGCCATCCACCTCCAAAAGTTATCTTGATGCAGCAAGGAGAAGTGAACAAGTTGACAATCAACAACAAAAGTATAATGCAGATCATCAGGGAAATCAAGGACAATTTGCTTCAAGAATGATCAAATATTATCAAGTAAATCAAAAGCAGTCCACGTCAAGGATGAACAGAAGCCTCAACCAACCACAAGTAAATTCTCAATTTGGCTCAATAATGGATAGAAACTACAATCATATGGTTGGTAGATTTGATAATCGCAGGAAATTATTCAATGGTCAATGTTTCTCTTGTCATAACTTTGGTCATAAAGTTGCTCAATGTGTTGCCTATAAGACCGTCATGACTAGGGAAGCTCAAAAACAAAGGAGTATGACAGGAATCATGAAAAGAGCCTACAATAACTTCTCTGCTCTTGAAAATGAAATAGAATATTCTATCTACAACAACTTCGATCATGAAGACTCTGAATGCAAAAGCAGGTTTCGGCAAACAACTCAGAAGGAGCAAGCTTCGTTGAGTTCTAAAACATGGAAAAAGAAAGAAACGCAACCAGAAATATGTGGGATAGCCTTATATGCAGAAGGACAGGAAAATCAATGGTACATCGATAGTGGATGCTCGAAACATATGACAGGTAAAAGAAAAACTTCAGTCATATAGTGCCTTAGAAAAGGAAAAGAAGGTTTCATTTGGAAATGACACCCCTGCATTCATAAAAGGTAAAGGCTCTGTTCGTTTGAAAGAAAAGGTCAAGGCTGGAAATGTTATGTATGTTTATGGCTTAAAAAATAATCTATTGAGTGTCAATCAGATGTGTGATCAAGGAACCAAGGTAATATTTCGATCAAATGGTTGTATTGTTTGTGAGCTTGATACAGGAAAAACAATGATTAGAGGCATAAGAACTCCAAATAACTTATACATACTCAAGGGAGAACAACAACAATGCTATTTAAGCAAGAATGATGAACACTGGCTATGGCACAGAAGACTAGGGCATCTTAGTTTCTCTCAGATTAGGAAAGCATGCAAATACTAGGAAGTTCGTGATCTTCCTGACATCAGAATTCCAGATAATACAATATGCAAATCACGCCAACTTGGTAAGCAAACTAGAACTAATTTCCCTGAGAAGGAAGGATCATCTAGCAGGCCACTTGAACTTGTTCACACTGATATATGTGGTCCAACTAGGAAGAGGTCACCTCGAGGAGAAGAGTATTTCATATTGTTCATTGAAGACTTTTCAAGGATGTGTTGGATAGGACTCATGAAGTATAAATATGAAGCTTTTGAAAAGTTCAAGTCATTCAAAGGTTTGGTTGAAAATGAATCAGATCGCAGAATCAAATGCCTCAGATCTGATCGAGGAGGGGAATTTACCTCAGATGATTTTTTCAATTTTTGTGAATAACATGGAGTAAGAAGGGAATTTTCTGCTGCAAGGACTCCGCAGCAAAATGGAGTAGTGGAAAGGATGAACATAACGGTTCAACAAATGGTTCGTGCTATGCTTGATGAGTCTGGAACTCCCGCAACCTTCTGGGGTGAAGCAACATCTGCCACTGTTACTATTCTCAACAAGACAAACGTCTGGGTAAATAGCACTCAGACTCCTCATGAACTTTGGTATGGTAAGACTCCCACGGTGAAATACTTCAAAGTTTTTGGAAGCAAATGCTACATTAAAAGGACTGATGAAAATCTTGGCAAGTTTGAACCTATAGTAGATGAAGGCATTTTACTTGGCTACTCTCCCCACAACAAAGCTTACAAATGTTACAATAAAAGACTTGGTAAAATCGTTGAAAGCATTGATGTAGTGGTTGATGAAGAAGGAAACACTCCTAGGTAGGTAAAATCTGAAGATTTCGAAGATGGCGAAGACTATCCGTCAAACTCAAATCGGATTCATGACGAAGAAGAAACCCATGAGGCACCAAAAGAATAGATAAGGATAGAAGAAAAGACTCCATCCAGATACGTTCAGAAGAATCATCCAGAATCTCAAATTTTGGGGCAGAAAGAGGTAGGTGTACAAACAAGAAGAACCATTTCATAAGTTTCAAGCTATCTAGCATTGCTCTCCTCGACTGAACCACAAAATGTAAGAGAGGCTTGCAAAGATGAATGCCGGGTCAAGGCCATGGAGGAAGAACTCACACAGATTGAAAAAAAAATAACACTTGGGAGTTGGTTCCTAGACCAAAAGATAAGAATGTCATAGGGACAAAATGGATTTCCAAAAATAAGCTGAATGAGAATGGGGATGTGGTTAGAAACAAGGAAAGACTTGTTTGTAAAAGATATGTGCAACAAGAAGGCATAGAATTTGAAGAAAGTTTTGCTCCGGTTGCCAGACTTGAGGCTATAAGAATGTTCCTTGCTCTCCCTAGCTTTCAGAAGTTCAAAGTTTTTCAGATGGACGTGAAATCTGCCTTTCTGAATGGAGACTTAAATGAAGAAGTATATATTGAACAACCAGATGGGTTTATTCTTGGAAATGATCCAAAACTTGTATGCAGACTCAAAAAGGCTCTCTATGGCCTTAAACAGGCTCCAAGGGCGTGGTATTATCGGTTGGATAAGTACCGTCATCAACAAGGTTTTATGAAAGGATCAATTGATAGCAATCTACATATAAAAGTTGACAATGATAAATTGCTGATACTTGTTGTGTATGTTGATGATATCATCTTTGGTGGCAATGAAGAAGACATGAGTCAAAATTTTGCCTTGGTGATGCAAAAAGAGTTTGAAATGTCCATGCTTGGTGAGCTCACATATTTTCTTGGTTTACAAGTCTAGCAAAACAAAGACAACATTTTTCTATCACAAACAAAATATCTCAAGCAGATCTTGAAGAAATATGGGATGGAGGATTCGAAACCAGTATTGTTAAGTTCAAGTATGTTCTATGCTAGAGCAATTTATTTAAATTTTCACAGTTAGCAATCACATCAGCATTAAGATAAACTGCAGATAGAACATAAATATAAAATGCAGAAGACAAGCCAAGACAAGAGGACACCTGATATGGCGCGAGCCAGGGACAAACCCCACAATGTGTAGGGAAACCCTTTGATCAAATCTTCTTTTATCTTCAAGGTTCAATAGAGAAAGAGAGAGAGAGTACATTTACAACAGAAGTCAACACTTTGACTTATCTAGATCTAGCATAGATCATTTCGTATAATGATGAGATCAGTTGAAGACATTCTACTTCAACTGATTCTCAAGGTGACTCTTTCACCTATCATCGTGCTGCATCTTGTCAATTTGCTGCACCTTATTGTGTAGCACCATCATGCTTCTCATGATCATGATCTTATCCATCCTCATGCTTCATGCTACCCATGCTGTTCATGATCTCATCATGCTTCATGCTGCCCATGCTATTCATGATCTCATCATGCTACAACATAATGATACAACCAAATGTATATCTGCCTTAGCTGCTTGCTATGGCTTGCAGCCTAGGAAAGCAGCTAGGCTATAGTTCCACACAGTCTCATCTTAAACAATGCTTTCTATTTTCATGTTGTCCCTTACAACAATACATGAGACCTTGTTAGTAGTGATTGGAGCCTTCATCAAACAGTGTATAGATGAGATTATATATTCTTTCTTGACAACAGTTAGAGCTCTTATTTCTGACTTCATTACATAGCGTATAGTGGCAGCGTATGTCTTATTTAAGGACTGCATATGAACAGTAGCTCCACTCCATTGCTGCATATGTTAAAAGCATTCTAGACCAACGTATCTTCATACACACCGTATTACATTGGTGCGTATATTCTGGATCAGCATATATACATAGCGTATTACATTGCTGCATATTTCTGGATCAACATATCTTCATACACAGTGTATTACATTGGTACGTATATTCTGGATCATCATATATACATAGCGTATTACATTGCTGCATATATTCTATGCCAAGTCTTTGACTGCGTATACAACGAGTAAAGGTATTACATGGACAACGTATTAACTGTCACCATGACTGTGTATGAAATCAACTTCTGCGACTATGTCTTCTTCACTGCGGCTATTGTGGCTATCTTCCTTACTGCGACCACTGCAGCTAGGGCATCACTGTATGTTTTCATAAACAGCGTGAGAAGTGTTTTCATGACAACGTATATATATTTCTATGTATATGACTGCGTGGTGCTATGCATGACACCGTATATATATAGCTGCATACATGACTCCGTTCATGTGAGTATAAGCCTCCACGAGCAGCGTATCATGACTGCGTTCACTTCATCGATTCAACTCATTACCAGTGTATATGTATATATAT
>APFE030081042.1:134163-145252 GCA_000404065.3 Pinus taeda | reverse complement strand
ATCCTCCGAACCCTGGAGTCATGGGAGGACTGTGCGAGTCACGCTCCCCTAGACGTGTGATGATGACTGTCGGATGCCTACTGGGAATCAGGTCGATATAGTCGACGCTGTTACCTTCGTGTTATGAATGGTTAGGTCGGTAAAATTGACGCCATGGCATACTCTAGTAGAGGACGGATAGGATGGGAGCAGAAGAGATTAGGGAGGATAGGATGAGTTTGAATAGCTTGGGGACCTGGACACAAAGGGTCATGTCCATTAAAACCTTGAACCTAAAGCTCTAACTTCGAGACGAAGTTTTTAGAAGGGGGAATGTATGTAACAACCCTTAATAAATTCTGAACTTTATAATATATGTATATATGTTAATTCTATAAAATATATCATTAAAACTTTATAATATGAATTTAAAGACTTTATAACATATAAATGGAAGGTTATAAACTATATCACTTAAAAACTGGTAAAATATAGATAAGGTGAATGTTATAAAATATAATCATTAAACCTTATGAAATTATAATGTAAACTTACAAAGGGTACCAGCGAACTTTTAAAGCAGAGCTGCCCGAACCAGCTGAGTAGTTATTGCAGAACGCAGATAAGAGTCGGAAAATATCTGAGGGCCTTCAATGCGTGGAAGGCGGTGGCTGCAAGTGGGAGGGCGGCCACCGCCAGGCCGGTAGATAAATAGCAGGGATTTGAACCGAGAGAAGGGGGGAAAAGAAGGGAGGAGCAGAAAGAACCGGGAGCACAGATTTCACCGGGAGTTAATTGTCCATTGGAAGAGCTTTAGTCTGCTTGAGGTTCTGGGCACGGAGGGACAGAGAACTTCTGTTGTGAAGTTTTCTGGATTGAGCAGCTAGGTTGCTCAATCTGGTTGGGTGGTATTGGTCTTCCGGAGACTAGATCAAAACAGCGAGGACAGCACCACCAGCATCAGCATCAGCAGCAGTTGAGGTAAGTACAAATTTAATGTCTTCAGGCTCTCTGTACTTCTGTACTTCAGATTCTAGTTAATATTTAATTATGGTCATTACACAAACAATGAACAAATTGTATTCTATCATACTATTGGTATCCAAAGTCATCTCACCATATATAGAGAGATTCGCTCCAAGATAATAAACTATTTTTGAGCTTAGATGTATTACTTCAATTGCTATAACCTTGTTGCTTAACTTGGAAGTCGGAACACATTTGCTATGGATTAAAATTTTCTTGATTGTGCAACTGATGATAGAACAACGGTATAAATCCAGAAAGAAAGAAAAAAAAAACTGAAAATTGAAAAAAACAATACAGCATATTTCTTATAACATTGGTGACTTGCACTGACACGTTCACTGAAGGCTTATAACAGATACAGCCAAAGTCAATGATCAAGACAAATCTGTAATTTATTAAATTACCAACTCCTCTTACCACAAAATTATACATTCAACCCAGTTTTATGCCAAAGAACATAGGGGATAGTGGGGTTTTGACAATCAATTGCCAAGTCCCCTCACCCAGTTCACATGATAACCATGAGAAATCTACAACTGATGGCAGGTGTGAAAGCAATAGTTGTTATGTCACTGTTACCTACCCAAGTTGATAACCCCTCAGAGAAGATTTTTCTCCTATTGATTCGGCTTGCCAGCCAACAGCTCTATGATGACACACATATAGCTAGCCTCAGATGCCCCCCCGTCTGTGCTCCGATTAGTGCTTTATTTCATCTAGCCTGCTCATCCAATGAAGGTGGGTCATCAAATAAGAGGTACTTCAACCATTTTTGTATTCCAGTGCTTTCATTTAATGTTTAAGGGAATTCTAGCATGAATCACAGCTTGAATTGGATGATAGACTGCTTTTGGCTGTATTCTTGTTCCCGTGCTTCACCTTGGTGGTTATCATTTGCCCCTAGTCCAGTGTGACCTTCCTTGAGGCCTTTCTTTCACTGTCTAGGAGGGGCACGAATCGGAGGCTCTGATTGATGTTGTGTGTCCACGGTAATCCATACTTAATATTTTCCATCTCTCCTTGGTATTCATGTCCCATCTTCAGGTTGATTGCCATCTGTCACTAGTACTGGCTCCCTGTTTTCCTCATTCTTGAGTAGGGGCCCAGAAACTGTACTAAGAGGTTAATGCAACAGAAAGAAAAACAAAACATGTGCCACAATATTAAAAGGCAAAAGATTGGTAGGGATAAATGAAAGTGCGTGAACGAAAGCCTAGACTAAGTTCTACCCCACTAATTTACCCTCACTCAGTTCTTGGCTAATGCATAAGCTATCTAAATAAAAGGAACTTTGATTATCCCCACCCCGATGAGCAATGAAGTGCTTCATCTTTAAGGGGTCAGATAAATAATGAATCAGTAAAAGCTTGTAACCCAAGCTATATCTACAAAGAAAAAGAAAAAAGAAAAAAGAAAAAGGGGCACAAGAAAGGTGGTAAAAATAGGTCAAGAAAAGGGTTAACTCAGGCCCCACAATTACTCCCTTTTCACATCATAACGCTCAAGGATCTCACCACTAGTACAAAGATTGTGGCACCCTCCATGAAGTAAACCCTTACCATGCAATTCACCACTTGTGCCTGCTGATTGACGGGTCAGCCTAGGAATTATTCCTCCCCTTGGGGTTGGAAGCACTTAATGGGGCCTTGTGATAACCTTCCCATATCTAAGGGTAGTAACTTGTTCACAAATCATAAGCTAGAAAGACATTTAAAGATGATGCTTGTATGAAGTACAATGAGCCTTTCACATTAAATACGACCCACTCTGGTACTCTTATGGTTCTTGCACCTATGATGTTGATCTCACTTGACCCCATGAGTATGTTTTAGATGCTTGCTCCTAGGTACAGTGGCCATCCCTTGAGGAATTGCATGATGCTTCTCCAACACTTCAGAGAGAACATCCATCCTATTTGACGACTAGACTAGGCACCAAAGCCAAGATATTAACCACCTTTTGGGGAGTGTTGACCTTGGGATGTATCCAACACAATTGGTGACACTTTTATCTCCCTCCAAAACATGAAACTCTAAACATTTGAGCCAAGGCATTGCTTAGAGAGTTGATGTGTCGGAATTTCTAAGTCTAACCCGTTAGAAACCCTTCATGTAATTTCTGATTTATTCCTACCTACTTGCTCTGTTAATTAACAAGTTATTTACCATGTAAATACTAGAAATAAATACAAGTACATGCTCAACACATTACAGATCATCAACTGAAGGAAACAAAACAAGCACACAAGTGACACCGCTGTTTTTGGACCATTGTCCCCGGAAAAACCCAATGCAGGAAAACCAGTGCAATTATCTGAGGGTTTTATTAGTATGCAGTTTCTAAATACAATCTGGGTGCCAAAACCAGCTCACCCAACAGAGAATAATCTCGGCAGTAGTACCTCTCCTTCGGAGACAGATGCTCCAGCTGAAACCCCGAATAAACACTTTGACAGCTCCTCAGCTCCAATATGCACCACAAAAAACCCCAGCGTCAACCTCTAGGGACTGCGTCAGCCTTCCCGGCAGTTCCAGCAGTTCCGGCTTCTGCCCTCTGCGTCAGCTTTCCCGGCAGTTCCCGGCTTCTACCCTTTGCGTTAGCTTTCCCCGCAATTTCGGCTTTTTCCCTCTGCATCAACTTTCCCCACAGTCCCGGCAGTTCACGGCAGTTCCGATTGTTTGCGGCAGTTCACGGCAGTTCCGATTGTTCGCAGCAGTTCCGGCTTCTGCCCTCTGCGTCAGCTTTCCCGGCAGTTCCAGCTTCTGCCCTCTACGCCAGCCATGCTGGCCCTCTGAGGCACTGCACAGCTCCTGGCTACCTCTACGTGAACCCTTGGCTGCTTCTGCATCCTTCTCTCCGGCTACTGCGTTGATCCTCCCAGCGATGTCTCTGCCTCTCTGCTTCTGTATTCACTGCCCCTCAGCTACAACACCAGATCACTCTCTCAACTTCCTCAGCAAACCCTGCCCCAGAAAGTCGAAATCTTGATCAACTCGGTGTGTTCTCCAAGTGACCCTCAAGCCTCCTCTTATACTTTTCTAGTTGACAAATGAACGGCCGAGATTAAGTCCCTAATCAACGGCTAAGATTAGATCTGGCTTGATCCATGCCTTTTGGACCATTCTAACACAATTTTATATTAATTCACATTAATATTTTATTTTCCCTAAGTTTAGACTTATGGACTCCATTAAAAATATTAATTATTTTAATATCTCCCAAACTGTTTAGAATCTGCCCAAGCCATTTCTGGGTATTGGAGATCTCATGTGCCTTAGTCTCTCCACCAATTTCCGTGGCTAGAGCACATCCAATGCTACGCCAAATCAACATGATGTACCCCAGAGATGATAGGACGCCCCCTGGCTAGCATTGCACCTTTTTTATGGACATTGCCCTAGATCTAGGATGTTTTGATGGTGATGACGACTAAGACCCCTTTGGAGGAGATGGTACTCTGTTCTGCTTGATGACATCATGTCATCCCCTCCATGTGGCTTGCACTTATAATGTGGGCCAATACTAATGATGACATCTTGGTGAGGGAGCTTTTGCGTGATGATTGGACACCTTTTGATGGCAAGATGTGGCTTTTGGAATGATGAGCATCCATGGCATATTTTGATGAGGGATGAACCTTTTAGATAATGACATCATCCTTGGAGGTCTTTTAGCTCACACGTGGGTTAAAAGAGGCTTGTCTTTATGTGTATTCATTGAGTTAGCTATCTTTGGGGATTGATTTGTGACCTATCCAACTTGTAATCACATTATATAAATTTTAAGGCTTTTAATCTAATTTTAGACTATATCGACTTGGTTTCCTTCATATAAGTAGAGGGAAGTCAATTTAGTCTTGGATCATGGGCACACTCACACTTGGAGAGTAGTGCGCACTAGCTTATCTATTTTCTCTCAATTGCTATGAGGCATTAAATGAGAAAATTGTCTTGGGGAGGATAATGTGACTGTATGGTACTCTCTTGGATGATAAATGGTGATTTGTGCAAATTTATTTTAAGTATCTTCTTCCATATTGTTTGTTGCAAAATTCGGGCTTTAATGGAATTTTCACCAAAATATGGTTAAATCTTTTATGGTTGAATCATTTTTCACTTGTCTATTATAATTTTGAGCTATTTTTGTATTGTTGTTATAAATATTTTCATATTGTAATTAAGTTGATTAAAACCCTAGTTTATAATAATAATTTAGCCATCTAGATTTATCCATAAGGTCCTTCAAACTCATTGTCTTGGAATTACATCTCATCTCACCCCAAACCGTAATTATTGAACATTTATCCTCGGGTGTAATTTATAGTGTAACACTTAGGGGTATTTATCATGGGAGCACTTGGGTTATCTAAGACCTAAAATCTACTAGGGAAGCCTCCCCTGTGGGGATAATATCTGACCACAGAGTAGCAAGGGAACAGTTACAAGGTGACAGTGGTGATTGATCCCATTTTTGCTCTTAATCTAGAGTGACTAGAGCAGCTTTGCACTAAGGTGCTAGATTTTGTTGTAACAATCACCACAACAAATTACTTTAGGAAAAATCAAGAGATGCCCAAGAAACCCATAAATGGAACAAAATTCACCAAACACCTAAAATATTGTGAGCAGTGAAACACAACACTTATAAGACCCATCAAGACATGCCAGTCTTGACGGGTCATATGCCAAAATGGGTCACTTGCATAGAACCCGCGCATATTACTCGCACCCGCTTTCAACTCGTTGGCCCGCATATGACTCGCATAAAACTCGTGAAGACCAGTATAAGCCCCATCAAGACCCTCAAATTTTGATTAATTTTCTTTTTTTTTAAGATCAAGTGGAGGGAAAGGGAAAATGGAGGGAAGAAAATGCTTTATAGGCACCTCCCTCCCTCCAATTTCTCATTCACTTGTCATTTGACTCATTTCTATGAGTGTTGAGACTTGATTGAAGGAGTTGATTGACTCCATTGCACAGTGAAGGAGCTCTTGCAGGAGGCAAAAGGAGGCTTCATCAAACCCAGCTTCATCACAACCAGGTAGGTTTCATGAAACTTAATTGTTTGCTTGATTTTTTTTCATTTAATTTTTTTTTCTCTAGACTCTTGAGGCCATAATTTTAAAAATTGGTCGGCTTGAACCGGAAACCGGTCAAACCAATCAGTTCATTGGGCGATTGGGTCAAACCAGCCAAAAAACCCAGTTGAAGGGTCCATTTTGCCCAGATTTCACAAGAATTGGTCCTAACTGGCCGGTTTAGGACGGAACTGGCCGGTTTATGGTCAAACCGGTTGGTTACGTCGTAAACCGGCCAGTTCATTGCCAAGGCCACCGCGGACCCACACGACGTGGTTTAGAAAGCTTCCGGGCTATTTTAGAAGGAAAATAAGGGTTGTTTCCCTCCAAAAACACCCTCTCCGAGCCTTTAAAAGGAGTCACCAGTCTCATTTGCCTCACACATCTTATTTGGAGCTTTTGTGAGTTTGATTCGGAGCTTGGAGAGTGTTGAGTTTTTGCTAGAGTAGTCATCTTGGACACTTGGAGTTAAATGATCTTGTCTTCGCGTAATACAACCTTCGACTAAGGCAGAACCAAATGATGAACAAAACACCTGATCTAGATCTCATTGTGTTGGACGATATTGATCCAACATCAGAATGGGTGGAGGAGACTGAAGATCATGTGTTTGATGTTGATTTTGATATTGACATGGCATTAGGGGGGGATGAAGCAGATTTGGTAGCGCCATCAGAACCAGGATTAGTAGCTGCATCAAGCAAAGGCAAACAACCAATGGAAGGCACTAGTCGTGCAGCTCAACGAGCTCGTGCTTCCATTCTATTGTTATTGGTGGCAATGTTACTACTGAGGTTGCAGATGAGGCTGAGGCATCTTCAGACTCTGAACCAGATGATGTCTATGTAGCTCCTGTTGATGATCCTATGTCTAGCAGTGGTGATGAATTTGATGACTGATCATGTGTAGACTTGTAGTCTTGTGGTAGGCCAATGGCCTCATAGCTTGTAGAATTATTTTTGGACATTACAGGCCATTTAGAGCCTCATTGCATATGTATTTTGTCGATGATATGTATTGCACTTGGTGCCATTTTGATATATTCACCTTTACATGGTATATAGATGAGCAAACTTTGCATATTTTGTCTCGATTGACTTGGAATCATGGTTTTAAATCTTAAAAATAGTTTTTCTTTCATTAAAAAAGTAATTATTTAATGTATTTTTTTAAACTGGTTCATTAAGATATGACCAGTCCCAGTTTGACCGGTACCGGTTTGAAACCCGATTTATTAGGTGAATCAGTCTAGTCACCGACTCCAGTTTTTAAAACTATGCTTGAGGTGATCCGAATTTCAACAGGAAATCAACAAATTACAAATATAACCATAAACACAGAGATGCAGCAGAAATAATACTTCATTTCATTAATGTAAAATACTAGCTCGGGCGATGGTAGCTTATCCCTGAGAAGGGATGAGGCGGCTACATGCCTCTGAACTACCTTACAATGAGCCTCAAGGGCCTTTTTATTATTGAACAATAAGAGAAAACCCTAAACAACACCAAGAGTTTATGGGCCCCGTTGGGGTTAGTTGGACAACCAACTTCCCGGGGTCATGACTTGGTCATATTATCTCCATTTGATGTGCATGATACCCTGTTGGAAAGATATCTCCGAGGACTACGACGGAAAAGATGATCTTATTACAAGATTGTTGACAGTAGATTGCCAAAAAAACGTCGCTTAGGGCCTCAAAACGGCTCCAAAAGTTTAGGACCCGAAAAACTGCTAAAAATAGTCAATTGTGCCACAATTAAGGAAACTGAAAAACTGAAAGAAGCAAAGGCGGGGATCTAAGTGGAATTGGCAGGTGGCCACCAATATCCACCTGGATCATTCCTCCCCCCTTAAGAAGCAATGGTCCCCATTGCATTGAGTTCCTCCATGAGATGAGGAAACTTCTGCTAAACTTGGTCCCTGGTGAGCCACTTGCCCTGGTAAAGGAGTTGGCCTGCTTGAACAACTCGATACAGTTGGATCTTCTGCTGGCGAGTGTGCTTGATCTGCATGTCCATGATCCGATCAGTTGCAGCTTGTTCCATGCAATCTGGATTTAACTCTGTTAGTTTGAGTTGTTCTGCAATGTCAGATGTGTCTATTAATGGTGGCAAGTATGGCCGAAAGCGGTCCACATTGAACACTGGGTGCAGGCCAAGGAACGGGGGAATGCTGAGCTCAAATGCATCGTCTCCAACAGCCTTGGTAATGGTGTAAGGACCATATCGGAGTGGTGTAAGTTTCCGATAGGCTCTGTAAGGCGTTCCTTTTGCAAATGCAACCAGACTTTGTCGCCCACTTGAAACTTGTTTTTGCACCCGATGTTGATCATGTCACTGCTTGTACTTGGCATTTGATTTCTCCATAATATCGTGGACCTGCTGGCAGATATGTTGGATGTGCTCAATGAAGTTGTTTGCCCTATCTGTTTCGGACTGAACATGAGCCGAATCTGCCTGAGTAGTTGCAAATGGCATGGCCACATCAATGGGACATAGTGGCTAGAATCCCAAGCCCAACTGCAAAGGATTGTGGCCAGTCGAGATGTGGAGAGCCCAGTTATAGTTGTGTTGAACATAGGGGAGGCTCTCATCCCATGTGCACGGATGCTTTGAGTTGTACATGCGCAGAATGTGTACGATCATCCTGTTGACAACCTCTGTCTGGCCATCAGTTTGGGGATGGAAGGTTGTGGATTTAATGAGTTTGGCATCCAGCATCGACCAGAGACTGGACCAAATTGTACAAGGAACCTGTTGTCCCAATCTGAGATGATAGACTGTGGGATCCCAAAGTGTACCCACACTCGTTCAAAGAAGAGTTTAGCAGTGGCTTCTGCTGTGATATTCTTCTTGCAGGCTGCCATAATGGCCATCTTCGAGAACTTGTCGACGACCACAAAAACACAGTCGTTTCCATGCTTAGTAGAATGAAGGCCCGACATTTAATCCATGGAGATGGATTCCTAGGGTCAACTAAGGGTAGGCAGCAGAGTATAGAGGCCTTGCTTCTTGATGGCCGGTTTGGCAATGGCGTAGGCAATGGCGTAGGCAATACAGGATCTGACATACTACCTGACATCCTGTCGAAGATTCGGCCAATAGAAATACTTTTGTAGTACTGCCACCGTTTTCTCGACCCCGAATTGCCCAGCAGCCCGAATATAGTGTGCTTCCCAAATCATCTTGGCACGCTCACTTGAAGAAACACAAAGGTGACCCAGGTGGCATAACAAGGCATCCTGGAGGTGAAAATTTGGAACATGCTAACCCTCCAAGAGTGTCTGGTACGTGTGGCCGAATTCTGAGTCGCTTTTGTAGAGAAGTGGCCAATCAAAAGTCTCGTGCCCACAAGAGTTGAGCACGGTGGTTAATGCCATGATCGGTGGTCGACTGAGGCAATCTGCAACATTATTGGTGCTCCCCTTCTTATACTTGATATTCAAATGGAACTGTTGCAAGTATGTGGACCACTTATGATGGCGATCATTCTGCAACTTCCCTTGCGTCTGTATGAACTGCAGGGTTCGGTGGTTTGTGTGGATGACCGTTTCCTTCCCCAAAATGTAATGCTTCCATTGTCGGCAGCCCTGCACAATGGAATACATCTCTTTCTCATAAGTGGGATACTTCTCACTGTGATATGCCACTGGATGCCCGTGTTGAGTAAGGACAGCCCCAATAGCATAGTCAGAGGAATTTGTCTCGATCTCAAATGGTTGTTGCAAGTTTGGTAATGCAAGCACTGGTGCCGAGTAGAGGCAATGTTTCAACTTTGTGAATGCTTTCTGTTGAGATTTAGACCAAAAAAATTTTGCTTTCGCTCCTCCCTTGGTGACTTGACTCAAGGGCCAAGTGATATGAGAAAATCCCAACACGAACCTGGGGTAGAAATTGGCAAGACCCAGAAAGCTGCAGAGCTCTGTTAGAATGGTTGGAGATGGCCAATCGCGAATGACTTGGATCTTGGCTGGATCCACATGCACCCCCGTTCATCAAAAATGTATCCCAAACACTGAACTTGGGTCATGCCAAAAGTGCATTTCTCCAAATTGGCACATAGCTTGTGTTGCCGCAATGTTTGGAGAATCTGTCGGGATGTGGTGGAGGTGCTCTTCCCAACTCTGGTTGAAGATTAGAATGTCATCCAAGTATACCACTACAAATTAATTGGTGAATGGCCTCAAGATGTCATCCATCAGCCTCATGAAGGTTGCAGGAGCATTCGTCAAACCAAAAGGCATAACCAACCATTCGAAAAGGCTCTCCATGGCTTTGAAGGCAGTCTTCCACACATTGGAGGGTTCGATTGGTACCTGGTGATATCCTGACTTCAAGTCGATCTTGCTGAAATACTTTGCCCCCTTCAGTTGGTCCAGAAGGTCATCAATTTGTGGGATCAGGAACCTATTCTGGACAGTGATCTTGTTCAGCGCCTGATAGTCAATACAGAGTCTCCAAGTCCCATCCTTTTTTTGTACCAACACAATTGAGCTCCCACAGGGCGATGAACTCAGTCAGATGTGACCTTTCTGCAACAGCTCTTGCATCTGCCTCTTGATTTCGTCATTCTCCAGAACGGAGCGCCGATATATTAGTCCATTAGGCAGTGGCGCACCTGGGGTCAGATCGATGGAGTACTTGACCTAGCAGTGCAGAGGAACCCCTACGGGGGAGGTGAAGATGTCCCCGTAATCCTCCACGACCTTGTCCATCTGTAGTTGTCGTGTGGAGGGGCCCTGTCTGGAGGTCGTGGCCACCATATTCTTCTTTCCTTGAGGGTGTATCATCAGGAAAACAAATTTTCCGGTTTTGGAAATGAGCTTACTGCATTGTTTTGCAGTAACCAAAGAGATGGCGGTCGGCGGTGCTACCTCTAGTATCCTGTACAACTTATTTCCCAAAGTAACAATAACAACACGAGGCCTTGATTCATACACAGCATGTTGCTTCCACAAGTATGGTTGGCCTAATAATACATCACAAACATCAAGGGGAGCAA
>APFE030081042.1:51590-132620 GCA_000404065.3 Pinus taeda | reverse complement strand
AAAAAATGCTAGGTAAGTAGGCTGGGTAAGTAGCTTTGTGGTTGCAGAAATCAAGCTATGTGATCCATTTCATGTTGTCAAAGTGTCATATCTATTCAGATCACAAGTTGGAGGCAGTTTTCCATTTAAAGGACTTCAAGCGAGGCATGTCTAACTCCCCCCTTCTTCCTCTTCCCCGAATCACTCACTAACTTCCCCTAAAGAGGTCAAGATCTGCTTGATACCTCTCAGATTCATCATTCTTCATATCAGTCACCTTGGTAAATATCTGCTTTACTCAAGGAAAGTCCATACTTCCTCTACAACTCTTACTTCTCCTTGATAGCCTAAGATTTACATACTTAGCGCTTTTTCTCATCATTGTCATGTTAACTGCTAACTTTACTATGTAACTCCCTATCTATCTCCCCTTCCCCCTACTAAAACTATGTTAATAACTCCCCTATATACTTATTCCCTCCCCCTGGTTGAAATATAACCATAAATACACTTGGGAATTGCTAAGTTTATCTGAAACTCAGCAAGAACCCTCACTTCCCCCCTCAAACCATCTTCTCATGCATTTCGGACTCCTTCTGATGCACAAAACCCTTCATCACCCCGTAAATCCTTCTTCTAATGCTTTTTGACTCCTTCAGAAAGCATAAAATCCCCCTCCAAACGTATATAATCCACCTTTGGGCCTTGTTTTGCCTTTTCAAAGGCATAAATCCCTTTTTTGGGCTATCAGACCCCTTCCCATGCCTTGAAATCCCTTCAAACATCAAAAATTTTGCTTCCGATCATAAAAGCCTGCATCACTTACCTTGGGCCTTCCTCCGATTGCAAAAGGGTTCTATTGGACCCCCTCCGATGCGATATCGCAGTCGGGAGGGGAGTCGTGTATCAAAACAGCGCATAAGTGTGCCCCCGATTGGTTTGGGCCGATAGCGATTTCGCCGATTGGCGTATCGCTATAACAAAACAAACATATATGTGTGCTGCCGATATGGTTCATCGCCGATGTTTTATTGCCGATCGCATATCGGCGATCGGCATTTCATATAAATCCACGCCATATATATATATATAGGCCCCGTCCCTTATCCTTCTGCCGCCTTCTCTGTTCTGCCATCCGTCTGATTGCCCGCGCCCTAGATCTACGGTGGGCGGGTCTATCCCCTTCCGAACCTGTCGATGGTTAGCGTCCGGGAGATGGGCGGTTTTCCCGTCGTACCCCCGCCACGTCACCCTGCCACGTCACCTGCCGTACTGGGTCCCACGGCTAACATCATCCGCCGAAAGAAAAGCGCGGAAAGGTGAAATAGCTGCTTAGGAAGCCCAGAATGAAAATCTGAGGCAGTTTTTGATAAATTGGCCAAAATGGAAAGCCTCAGTCCAGCGCAAGTCTGCAGCAGTTATTTTTGCCCGAAAGAAGCAAAAAGGAGCGAATTGACCCGTTAAAGAGTATCAGAAGAGATGAAACCAATTTTCATGTCAAAGAGTATCAGTGTTGCGGCAAAGTGTATCAGTCATCAGTGTCAGCGGAAGTCTTTATTTTCAGCGCAGATGGCATTAAAAGAGATCGCTCAAAGTCAAGAAGCGGTTAAAAAGCCATTTAAGGCTCACCAAGACAGTTTAATGCAGTAAAAGCCATATGAGGGCAGCGTTGCAAGTCCCAAGGCACAGTTATTACAGAGCCGCCCAGCTCATTGCTCAAAAGACCATATTAACTCAGTTTTGATGCCTGCTGCCCTAGCGCAGCTGTTAGATAGATATTTTGTTGCATTTATGTTCAGTAGAAAGTACCTAAATCAAAGTTATTGCCATAGATCTTCCCTGAGATTTGTTTTGTAGATATTTTGCCTATAAATACAGCCTTGAACAATGTAATGGAGTGGTTGGAGGGTTGGTTAATGCACTCCAAGAGAGACTCGCTCTGTATCTGATATGTTCCACTTAATCAAAGATTGCTGAAAGCTTGGAGAATGGACTGTTTGATGTATTATTAATGTCTCTGACGAGTGAATGAGGGAAATCTTGTGCTGCTTTCTGAATCAATAAGTGTTCCTTACCTCTGTTATTTCAATTTCACATATGCTCAAGTCGCAGAACAAAAGTTTAGTTTAGAATTTGCTTACCTGCACTCTATGCTCAGTTTCTGTGGCTTCTTAATGTTTTCCTCTTGATTTAGGCATAAATATGGATTCCTTATGGCTCATATTTGCTCTATTTCACATATGAATGACTTGTTATCCTGGGTAATTCTTTAGTCTGCTCCTAGGTAGGGCTCGTTCATCTTCCCTTCTGCTAACCTGATTGAGAGATTCTTTGTTGCCTCTCATTTCTTAGCCTGCACATCCATCTTCATTTAGCTTCAAGTATTGTTTTCATAAGCAGCTACCTTGCCCCTTTTTCCTCCTTGTGACCAAGAAAACGCACCAGCAGTCTTCCTCCACAACTCCATGCCCAATGGTTTGAGACTTGTCACACTATGCATTGCCTCTCTACTTGAAAACATCCTCCTTCCACCCGAAAACAAACAAAACCCCTTGAACCCAATAACTAGCCTAAAATCATCATCAACCAAGCTAAAATCATTAAGAGAGAGCCCTCTCTGATTGCAGGTGGGCTAGAACCTGTAATCCAAAGATTGGTTTGTGGTTACCTTAGTCGTATCTCTTTCAGGAGCTTAGGGACAACCTGAGTGCTAAGAGGGGGCACCTTTCCCTTGCTTTGGATTCGCAGATCCAAAGTCCCGCTTCTTCTATTTAAACTTCTGCTCGATCTTGGCAGCTTATCAATATGTTGTGCCGAGCGAGGAGATGTCCCAGAACTCCACCTCGTCCTGGATGTACTTGTGTAGGTAGCCGCGGTATTTGAGTACCAAATGCTGCTCAGTATCCTTGATACCCAACTTTGTGCGAAGGGTATGAAAAATATTGGTAAACTCTGGCACGTCTTGGTCCCTTCCCTGCTGCAGCGTGGTCCACTTTATGCATTTATCCTCATAGCTTCCGACAGGGTAGTACTGCTCCTTAATGCCATCCCGGAATGAATTCCAAGTGGGTGCGGCTTAACAATGAAGTCGTACTTTCATTCTTCTACTCGCAGTAGGTTTCCCACCAGTCCTTGACATGGGGGGCAAAATTGAGAAGAGCGAAAGTAATATTTTCCTGTCCGGAAAAATCATGAACAGAAAAATACCCTTCTAGCAGATTTAACCATTTATCTACAGCGTCTACATCTATCTGACCCTCAAATGTAGGAATGTCAAAGTTAACTAGTACCTTAAAGGGTGTGGCACTTCCAGAGTAGCTACTGGAAGTAGATGTGTCACCCCTGAGTAGCCGCTGAAGGATCTGGGCAAAGTTGTTCATCATCACGTTCCTTTGTCGCTCAAGGGCCTCTTCGAGCAAGATTTTTATAGGATCTCCTGCCCCCTCGTCTTTCTTTTCATCCACCATGGGAGGTCGTCAAGATTTGCGAGGTTGGTCTTGCAAAGGTTCGACCAGTTCAAGCCCTAACTCCTTATATCCCGACCTCGTTGGGGACATGCAAAGAAAAACAGAGAAAGAGCAAACCACACTGATACCACTGATCCGAATTTAAACAGGAACGCAATAAATTATAGATATAACCATAAATATAGAGATGCAGCAAAAATAATACTTCATTTCATTAATGTAAAACACTGAAATATGTCTAGTAACAGAAATGGAAATAAACTAGCTCGGGCGATGGTAGCTTATCCCTGAGAAGAGATGTGGCGGCTACATGCCTCTGAACTGCCTTACAATGAGGCTCAAGGGCCATTTTATTATTGAACAATAAGAGCAAACCCTAAACAACCAAAACCCTAACCCGAGGAGATGTAACACCGAGTTTATGGGCCCCGTTGGGGTTAGTTAGACAGCCAACTTCCCAGGGTCATGACTTGGTCATATTATCTCCATTTGACATGCATGATGCCCTGTTGGAAATATCTCTCCGAGGACTACGACAGAAAAGACGATTTTGTCAGAAAATCATTGGTGGTAGATTGCCAAAAAAACGTTGTTTAGGGCCTCAAAACGGCTCCGGAAGTTTAGGACCCGAAAAACTGTTAAAAATAGTAAAATGTGCTACAATTAAGGAAACTGAAAAACTGAAAGAAACAATGGTGGGGGTCCAAGTGGAATTAGCGGGTGGCCACCAATATCCACCTGGATCATGAGGCCTTATGGTTGAGTTTCTCAACCACACACAAGGCCCGTGTCTGATTGAGAAACTTTGCCACATGGCCTACAAGTTGAGAAACTCTCAACCCTATAGGCCCTATGGCTGAGTTTCTCAGCCGCACACAGAGCCTCAATAATTATAATTAAATTATTAAAAAAAAAAAAAAATATCTCAAATTCTCAAATTTGAGTAATTCTCAATAATTATAATTTTATATTTGTTTTTCTTCTAGATTCCATGCCACCGAAGGGTAGTAAAAATTACCGTGATCCGGCATGGGCACATTGTATCCGACTCATTCCCAATAATTACCACCATGTCAAGCGCAATTATTGCAATGCCACAATTTATGTGGGCATAAACAGGTTAAAATTCCACCTAACTAGAATTCCTGGGAATGGTGTGGAATGTTGTGAACATTGCTCTCAAGAAATCATTGCTGAAATGGTAGTTGCGTTGGAAGCCATTAAAGAACAAAGTTCTAAGAAGGCAAAAAGGAAGGTTGAGGTTTCTAGGATAGGTAGATATCAGATTGAACCACCGGATCAAAGTGCAAGTAACTCCTCTTCAAGTGTTGTGGCAAACAAGAGTATAACCTCTCCTTTCTTTGCTCCTCGTACAACTCCAGGATCTCAGCCAACCTTGGACAGTTTTAATGAAAAGAAGAGCAAGGAGGCAGATATGGTAGTGAGGAGGCTTTGGTACCATAATAGTCTTTCATTCAACTATGCAAAGTCTTATTTTTATAAGTCCATGGTAGATGCCATTGCAAGTGTTGAGCCTGGATATAAAGCCCCATCTTATAATGCACTTTGGTAGAAAGATGTTGAAATTTTGATGTTCTATGCTAGAACAATTACTTATTCCAAAAACTTCTTTCTACTACAACATTAGTTAAGCAATTGTAGATAGAACATAAACCAAATGTACAATATAAGACAACCAAGAACAAAATGAGACAAAGAATTTAGGTCCAATGATCAGGGAAAAACCCACAAGGGGAAAACCCAACCAGATTCTTCTTCTATTAGATATCAATTGTTCAGCAAAGGTACATAGTACAATGACAGATCAAAAGAATGAGTAAGTTCACCCAAATTTGAACAAGCTAAAGCATAAAGATCACCGGTAGCAGCTGCCAGCAACAGATGCAAACACTAAATCAACACTGAAACATTGAATCAACCTTGGCTCGCCAAGTTCTACTCTTACTCTCCAAGTCTCTCTCTCGCAATCTTCTTCAAGTCTCTCCAACTCTTTCTCAAGTTCGAATTCTTCTTTCACAATGCATACATAGTGAGGAGAAGAGATGATATGAAATACATATATAGGAGGAGGAACGAATTCTTGTCATAAAGGAGGAACCATACGCATGCCTTGAGGAAGAGTAACATATGCCATTTAGGGGAGTGTAACTCATGCCATTAAGGAGAGAAACGCATGCATTAGTAACCGATGCCATTAAGGAGAGGTACGCATGCCTTAGTAACTTATGCCATTAAGAGAGGAACGCATGCTTTAGTAATTTATGCCATTAAGAGAGGAACGCATGCGTTAGTTAAAGAGAGTGTAACATATGCATTAAAGAGAGCGTAAGAGGAATCTTTTATGACGTCTTTAATGAGTGTAAGAGGAATATGCCATGTCTTTAATGGGTGAAAAGAGAGTGTAACGTATCATTAAGAGAGAGAGAGAGAGTTACGTAGTGCCATGTGAAATGTCAAGGAGAGAGGTGCGAAGTGATTAATGTGATGAATGTAAGGTGACTTGTAATTCCTTTTAATAATAATATCATAGTATCATTAAGGATAATAATAATAATATTAATAATATTGATCATTAAGCCAAGATTGAACTATTAGGATTGATTAACGATTCATAAGTTAAGTGATTTTCTCGCGGCTATACTTCATTACCAATCGATGCAAGGTGATTTAGTATTTTTGGAAAGTCATACTTGAGATGCTAGACATGACTTTCCATTTTTATAAAGTCACTCTAGAATTGTCAAAAATGAATTTATTTATGGAAATTCATCTCCGAGCTGCCAGTTTTCAACACTCCCTCTCAACTAGGGAGGAATTTATTTCTGCAACAAAGATCTTTGTTTTCTCTGCTCATCTTTGTTCATCTATGCTTTGGAACAATGATGTCTCAATCTAATGAAGAAAAATCATCATAGGAGAGATTCATCTATCACCCTAGATCCACTGATCTTCCCACCTTGACATAGACTTGGGGGTATTACCACTTGTCAACAAGATGATAAGAATCACGCATAACCAAGCTTTACCATAAGAGTAAAGTGGTAGAACACCTGCATCCATAGACTTTGGGGGGGGTTACCACTTGTCAACACATGACAAGGATCGCACACAACCAAGTCTCATCTCTGCTTGGGGGGATTACCACTTGTCAACACATGACAAGGATCGCACACAACCAAGTCTCATCTCTGCTTGGGGGGATTACCACTTGTCAACACATGACAAGGATCGCACACAACCAAGCATTACCACACCCATTGGCCAGATGGATGGCAATCCCAACAAGCCCAGCTTGTGGGTAGGATACATACTAGGGTAAGTCCCAAACCTTATGGTAGGGGAGATTACCACTTGTCAACACATGACAAGGATCACGCACAACCTACAATCAAGAGTTCCCTCAACCCTAGGAGCTCTCCTAGCTCAATTCCCAACTTATGAGCTCAAACAAGAGGGAAGAGCATAGCTCAATGTTCTCGATCATCCATGACCACCCCCACCAGGAAGGGTTACATCCGTCAATCCATGTTGCTCTCTGAATACCAAGAACTTCCCTTTCGAAAAAGGCTTGGTAAGTACGTCAAGTATCTGATCATCATTTGCAATATGATGGAATCTCACTACTACTCTCTGCACCATATCCCAGATATAGTGATATTTAATCTCAATGTGCTTGGACTTGTCATGGAATACGAGATTTTTTGCAAGTTGAATCCCACTCTTATTGTCACAGTAAATTATTATTGTATCTAGTACATGCTCAAGCAACTCTCCAAAGAGCTTCCTCAACCATACTGCCTCACAACTAGCCATGCGAGCAAGCAATGTACTCAACTTCAGTCGTGCTAAGGGCTATAGACTTTTGTTTTCTGCTCATCCAAAATGTCATGGCAGATCCCAAACTAAAGAAGCATCCAGGTGTGCTCTTTCTGTCAGCGAGGTTACTAGCCCAATCAGCATCAAAGTACCCATGTAGTCTCACATCTTCGGCAGTATATCTCAATCCAACATTAATGGTCCCATGCAGGGATTTCAACACATGCTTTGCAATAATTCAGTGAGTATGTGATCGCTTAATCATATATTGGCTTAGAGTATTGACCGCAAAACATATGTCTAGTATAGTGTTCACTAAGAACATCAGTCCCCAATCAGTTGTCAATACTGAGAAGGATTTGTCAAATCAAGACCTTCAGCTTCACCACATAACTTCTTGAAATTCATTTCCATTGGTGTATTCATAGACTTACATTTTGTCATACCAAATATTTCTAGTAGCTTGACAACATATTTTCCTTGAGAAAAGAAAATCTCACCAGGTCTTTGCCATACCTCTAGGCCCAAAAAGTAGTGCATCAAATGAAGATCTTTCATTTCAAACTCAGAAGCGAACTCCCTCTTACACTGGAGGATAAGAGGTTCTCCACTTGCCAAGAATAAGTCATCAACATATAATACCAAAATCAAAGGCATACCATGGACCGTTTTGAAGTAGAGATTTGGATCAACATTGCTTTTGGTAAAACCAAGCTTCATCAAGAATCTATCAATGTGGGCATACCAAGCTCTTGGGGCTTGCTTCAATCCATAGAGATCTTTCTTCTATCTACACACATGAGTTTTCCGGTCATGTACTTCAAAGCCTTGTGGTTGCTCCACAAATACTTCTTCCTTGAGGAAGCCATGTAGAAAAGCAGTTTTCACATCCATTTGGTGAAGAGTCCATCCCTGGCTAGCAGTTAGAGCCACAATAGATCGAATGGTAGTAATATCGGGCAACAGGTGCAAAAATTTCATCATAGTCTATTTCCTCTTTTTGAGTGAAAACCCTAGCCACAAATCTAGCTTTATATTTTTCAATACTGCCATCCGCACCATGTTTAATTTTATACAACCATCTAGAAGTCGCAACAGACATACCTTTGGGTCTTGGAACTACTTCCCATACATCATTATGTATGATGGACTCATATTCTTCAGCCATTGCATCTTTCCTTACTTGATCTTTTATTGATCTTCAAAAGTGCATGGTTCAACCTGAATAATGTTGCTCATGGCTACAACGAATCCCTGGAACCGACATGGTTTCTTGCTTTCTTTGAAGGTTTCTTTCAGGGCAACATGTCTATCAACATCTTGTCGAGTGTCACAATGGCATAATGGTCTCTTTCTAGTAAGAGGATCACATGGAGGAGGATCCAAGGGGTCCATGGGCTCCATGGGTTCATCAGCAAGATCAGGCTTAGGCTCAAGATCTTCCTGAACTTCAAAGGCATCATCTTCTTTATTAACATTAGCAAGAGGAGGAGGAGTGTCTCTTGCCTTTCCAAGATTTTCATCTTCATCAAATGTTACATCCATGCTAAACACTATAGTTCTTTGACCAGGTCCGTATATTCTGTAAGCTTTAGAATTTTCACAATAACCAACAAATGTACCTTTCTTACCTGAAGCTTCCAGCTTGTTCCTCTTTTCCTTTGGCACATGAAATTAGATAGGGCAGCCAAAAATCCTCAAGTGTCCAACCTTGGGATTTTCACCAGTGAAGACTTATTTAGGAGTCTTGTTGTTTGAGGCTCGGTGTGGAGATCTATTTTGGACATAGACAACAATGTTAGCAGCTTCTCCCCATAGAAACTTTGGTAGCTTTTGATCATGCAACATAGCTTTGACTACTTCCATGATAGTTGTGTTCTCAAGATGTTGTGCAAGAGTGCAAACAAATTACCAAGTATATTTACAATGTTCTACCAAGACTCCGGTGCGGGGAGACGCGGGTGCGGGGAGACGCACAGGGGGGACGTGTGGGAGTACCCTCAAATTTTAGGGAAATTTTGGGGGTGCGGGGAGTCGCCGAGGTGTATATATATATATATACTATATAATATATATATATATATAATTCAAGTTCATATTCATGTTCATTATTCAATAGAAAGCATAAAAATATTAAATAGACAATTGAAATTTGAATCATTGATCCATCCTCATCATTCATTTTGATACATACATCATTTATATGACATACTCAAGTGACAAGTCTCATTATTGAATTAATTATTATTCATACATACCATGAGATTCGAAAAACAAAAACAAAAATCAATAATAAAATATTCAAATACATTGATCGATATCATTCATCATTCAATGCCTCTGCGTGGAAATGGAAATGACTTTGGGTTGAAATGAAATAGCTTTTAACTTTAAGTTTTGCCTTTCATGACTTTTAGGTTTAGGCTTTTAAGTTTTAGTTATTTAGTTTTAATTTTAATTTTTTTTTAGACTTTTAAGTTTTAGTTATTTAGTTTTAATTTTAGTTTAAAATGAAAAATTTAATGGTTTTGATTTTTGAATTTTTTATTTTTAATTTTTAAGTCTTATTAGACAAATTTAAAGGGGGGCGCCCAGGCGCACCCTTTTTGGGGAGTCTAGACTCCCACACTGAAGGGGGACGCCCAGAAGCACCCTTTTTGGGGAGTCTAGACTCCCACATTGGGGAAACGCACCCCCTTGCGTCTCCCCAAGACTCCCCAAAAAGGGTGTGTGGGGAAACGCACCCCCAAGAGACTCCCCGTCCCGGGTGCGTGGGGTGCGAGGGGTGCGCGCACCTGACCCTGGGGGACGCGTCCCCGTGGAACACTGGGAAATACTTCCTTGGTACCCTTTTTCTCAACATGAGCAACATACAACTTTATTGATGTAACCATGGTGGTAAAAAGAGGCATCCCTGTTCAAGATTTTGAGGGCTTCAAAGTGAGGACCTCTGATCATCTGATGGGTATCATATGACATGCACACGGGTAGTGCCACAATTGAGCATCACACTTGAAATATTCGTAATGAACTACCAAGAGATGGAAATGGAATTCTGGGACCCAAATTGCAGCAAGATAGTACTAAGAGGCATGAGCAATGGGAGTCCCCTAGTTGTAATAGCGAAGAAAATGGAGGTCACACCCAAACAAGGTGAAGTAATTTGCATGGAAACGTGTAGAAGTACAAGTAACAAGTTACAATCGAATGAGTTGGGATATGAAGAGAACGCTGAGATCGACACATTCTTGAGAGACTGGAGAGCCCACCTCCTAGTAGATTACTCCAAGGATAAGTTTTCTTGTGAATTATTGGATGGACTTATTCATGATGACAAGTACAAGGTGGAAAATGAGATCATCTTCAATGAAGATGAGATATATTTTGTCTCTGAATCAGGGAGAAGCTTATTAGAACTACACATGATAAACCAGTTGAGGTCACTCTGGAAAGTCACCCTCAGTTCAAGGACTACACAATAGTGTATATGAAACAGACCATCAGTGAAAACATGGGCCACAAGGGACAACAAATTGTAGTAGCAGATTCCTCCAAAAATGTAAAAGGAAGTAGCACAAGTTGTACTAGTTATAAAAATCACTTCAAGAGACGTGAAAAAAGGTACATAACAACAAAACTGGTAAGCAACAATGTTATAAAGAATGTAAAGTATGTTGTTTTATGTAAAAAGTCACTATTTTGCAACAAACACTACTAATTTTCTAGGAAGGCCTCATGCCTTTGAACTATGTGCCAAGTTTTGTTACAAAGCTTTCACCACACCCAATGCTCACATTATTGTTGCAAAGCATCTTGGGGTGACCAAATTTATAGGAAGGAAAGGCCTGATTCATAGGAATAAGATGATTTTCAGTCCACCTCGAAGTTAGGAAGTTAATAAGAGGCATGATCAATGGGAGTCCCCTAGTTGTAATAGCGAAGAAAATGGAGGTCACACCCAAACAAGGTGAAGTAATTTGCATGGAAACTTGTAGAAGTACAAGTAACAAGTTACAATCGAATGAGTTGGGATATGAAGAGAATGCTGAGCATGACACATTCTTGAGAGACTGAAGAGCCCACCTCCTAGTAGATTACTCCAAGGATAAGTTTTCTTGTGAATTATTGGACGGACTCATTCATGATGACAAGTACAAGGTGGAAAACGAGATCATCTTCAATGAAGATGAGATATATTTTGTCTCTGAATCAGGGAGAAGCTCATTAGAACTAGTAACTACACATGACAAACCAGCTGAGGTCACTCTGGAAAGTCACTTTCAGTTCAAGGACTACACAATAGTGTAGATGTAACAGACCATCGGTGAAAACATGGGCCACAAGGGACAACAAATTGTAGTAGCAGATTCCTCCAAAAATGTAAAAGGAAGTAGCACAAGTTGTACTAGTTATAAAAAGCACTTCAAGAGACGTGAAAAAAGGTACATAACAACAAAACTGGTAAGCAACAATGTTATAAAGAATGTAAAGTATGTTGTTTTATGTAAAAAGTCACTATTTTGCAACAAACACTACTAATTTTCTAGGAAGGCCTCATGCCTTCGAAGTTCGAACTACGTGCCAAGTTTTGTTACAAAGCTTTCACCACACCCAATGCTCACAATATTGTTGCAAAGCATCTTGGGGTGACCAAATTTATAGGAAGGGCAGATCTGCTTCATAGGAATAAGATGATTTTCAGTCCACCTCGAAGTTAGGAAGTTACTATGAAGGCTGCCAATCCATTCCTATCAAGGACAAATAGATGCAAGAATACAGGGAAATATATTGACATTCAACCCTCACAGGTTGATGGGCCTTTCACCTACACAGAGCTGAAGTTTTTCAATGGCCAACCATGCCTAGGAGATAACACTCTCAAGGGAAGAGGAGACAGTAGCAAAGCTTGACAACTTGTGGAAATTATTGGAAGGGTTCTACTACCAAAGGGGGGATCAACTACCTACAATTTTTTTTTTCGAAAAATTGCTGCTATGCTAAGAGAAGGAGCATCATCTGATATGGGACTTAATTCAACAACAACACATAGTTGTATCTTTTGCCCAAAATTCACTTACGATGTGACAAGCGGAAACAACAACTATGGCATTATGATGTTCCCCGCTAGCATGCTAATTATCAGGCTACACAATCTAAGGATGTTGTAAAAATTGAAGAGGAATTTTCATTTTTAGAAGGGCAAATTTTGTAGCACCCAGATCTATCATTGCTTGCGGACAATCAATGTTGGGAAGGGGGATTGTAATGTCCCCAATGGATTAATTGCCCCAAGGGATGAAGTAGCCTATCAATCCCTATAGCCTATAGTCTTTGATAAAGGGGAAAACCCCAATTACCCATTGTTTGGGCAACATGGGGTAAGTTTTGTGGCTGTGTGGGCAAAAAAACCCAAAATTGGAGGTTGCCATGAACCCCTCTCAATTAATTAAGTAGGAGAAACACCCACAAGAAAATCTATAAATGCAAGGGAGTTAGACTCATTTTGATCATCATGGAATTAGATTGATTTGTCTCTGTTTTTCTTTGAGACTGAGGCTCTGAAGGTTTTAAGACCCCTTTCTTTTCTTTGACTAGTTTCGTTGGAGGTGATCCCACCCTACCTAGTCACCCTGTTTTCCTTGTTCTGGCACAACAATAGCAGTGGAGCATCTTTGGTTTGGTCTGGTGGACTATTTGGTTAACAACTTTGTCTAAGAAGATCCGTAAGAAGCTAATCTCCTTCTACGAATTTCTATGGTTTGTTTAGCCACCAAGTTTTGGCTGAGAGAGTATCAAAGGATACTGAGAGGGTAGCAGGGCACCTACACAACAAGGGCAGTCTGTTCAGAGGAAAGGAATTTGGTCTGAATCTAATTCCCGGGGATCGAGAAACCCTAGTTTGTTTGCTGCAGCAACATTGTGGAATAGTCAAGGGCTACAGTGGTTGAGGGTTCCGACCTATATCAGGGCATTGAAATTCCCAAAACTGTTGACAATCTGAGGCAGTGGCTTATTCTGAGGTCCCGATTAAGGCAACAACCTCTTGGCAAGGGTTTTCTGTGGCAGTCCAAAGCATCTAAAGAAGCAATTGACTCAGGAAACTAATCTCTGCAGCATAAAATAGATTAACCCTGATTAGAACAAGATAATTCAAGTGATACCTAGGACAATAGCATAAAGAATTTGTAAGCTGGTAGTTTTAAATAGGAGTATAGATACTTATGCAAGGTGCTGGGCACTGTAAAGTTCTGGAAGTGAATTTTGAAAGTCACTTGGGTGAATGATATAGCACAGTAGAATTGAATAATGTTATTTGAATAATAATAATTTACTGAATATCTACACTGCAAATCTGGTAGATTATTGTTCTTGGGCAGTTAGCTCTATCTTATTGTGTTATTGAGATATTTATTGTTGTTGGACGTCTTTATTTTACCTAGTGATATCTACTGTTACATGAATGAATATGCACTGTCTTCTTATAATCCATCTGATTTATTGGAAACCCTAGCTGAAGGAAAAACCCTAAGGGTGAAATTACACTAGGACAGTACACTAGCACCACTTTTTTTTATTTGTTATTAAAAAATAAACATTAAAAACTCCCGTCCCGTGGGAAGTTTTTAATTGTTAGCATGGTAATATACATTGAAAAATTCCCAGACTTTGAAAAATTCTTAGCATGGTAATATACATTGAAAAATTCCTAGCATGGTAATATACATTGACCCTTGACATAGAAAACACACTCAAGGCCTAGTTAATAATCACACTCCAACTTTGGAGGATGTGAGTGAAAAAACTCAATTAATTATTTATTGCTAAAAAGCGAGGGTAATTAGTTAAGTTAAAAAAATTCTCTAGAGTGATGTTCTTACTAACTAGGTCCCAAGGGTCTAAGTCTGTTACATAAGTTCATCATGCTAGTGTCATTTTATACAATTCCCTCATCGGGGTTTGTAATCTGCATAGAGAGAGAAGATAGAAGAAGAGAGGGAGAGAGGAGCAAGATTTGTGCGGTTGGACTTCTAAAACCTGAAAATTTGATAGGTTCCTTGTACATTGGGCCATGGTGTCTTAATTCCTGCTAGGTACAACTTAGTGGGGGTGTGTATTTGATCTTTAGGAAAGCAGGTAAGAACTTCAGAATCTGCAATGAAAACATCTTGCAACAAAAACATTAGCAACACATGCACCATATATATAATTGTTGGAAATGTTACTAGTGTCGGTCTTCATAATGTAATTCAAATGTACTATTGATATATTTATTATATTCATTTATTCACCATCATTTTATTTTAGTCAAAGCACGTTCTTCATGCTTATAGGGTCAATTGAGTCAAAAGAGATTTTTTTTTTTAACAAGATCGAGTACTTATATATTAAAAAACTTCAAAAGAGGGACAAGTCCCATTACATATGCCTGAGGTAACACAGTGGAATTGGTGCAAAATGGGCACGCAGTCCCGAAATCCAATTCACTGTTCTTGTTTCCTATGATTTGAAAGACATAACGGCTATATTGTTGTAGGAACTGACCTAAAAGCAAACGGTATTTACAATGCATGTAGAGTTAACATCAGAATTGGTTGACTGAGTCATCTGAGGGTTGATCTTTCTTATCACTGTTCTTGGTGGATGCTTCACCTTGCATACTTTGATTCAACGTTCTTATGTAACTGATAGCTTCTTTTGAATGGTTTCACTTCTCTTTGAGACCTTCTATTTCCGCCTTTTGCTTTTCAAATTTTTTCTTCTTTGATTTGTTCTCGGACTGGATTTCTGCTTTGAGTTTGTTGAAATACTTTATGACACGAGCTATCATAAAGAAGTGTGCCTTGCAGAGAGCGCAACTGCTATTGGTTTCAATGCGATCCAAAGGATTTTCAGACATTGTCGGAGTGAATTTGGTTGACTTATTGAGCTTGTTTCTGAACTTGATCAACTAACTCCAGGAGGGAGAATGGTGGACAACAGAAATTCTAAGAAGTAAAAACAGTCGGATCAAGGAATTGAGGACAATAGAGCAGTCCTGGTTGAAAAAAATAAGCAGCAAAGCTTCGGAAGCTGGATGGAGCGGGAAGCGAAAGATGACGGGGAGGGTGGAGAAGCCACCGGGATTGAGATGAGAGGAAAGGAAGACAGAGTACAAGGCGAGGGACGCGGGAGGATGGGAACAGAGTAAAGAGGGGACAATCCACAGAGAGTCAAAAGCCGCGGAATTTGAGAATGTCTGGATCATAGAAACATACCAGAAATTAGTGGGAAAATAATAAATGCAATCACAATAGGCGGAAAAAATACCTCTCACGACTGGAAGCAGAGAGGAGATGATTCTCTCGCTGGGGCCACTACGACATCTGAATCGCATAGCAAGTAGCCTGATTCGATAGCAGAAAGAACCTGAGCCTTTGCCAGGCAAAAACTTGATCTCCTGACTTATTGCCCCAAGCACAGAGCTTTTGATGAAACCATCGCACCTCGGGCTGCTTATATGCCCGCTCGTTCACCGGATCCTCATGAGGCAGATCATCCATCATGCGATTGCTCCTGTCTCGAACATCATTTTGGATTTTGCTTGTGCAGTCTTTGAAGATTTCAAATTCACTGATACCTGAATTTTGAATGTCCTTCCCACGAGAAATTCCTGGCTCCGACATCCAATGCGGATCTTCTCGTTGTCTAGAGATTTTCCTGACTGTTCTAAGGAGATGATCGAGGATAATGTCAGTGCTGAGAAGATCAGTCATCCGACTGTTTTGACTATGAGGAAATCTGATCATTTTGCTAAGGTGACTGATGGAACACTGAGTCTCATACCCAACCACGAGGAGTGACAAATTATGGAATTGATTTTTCATATAAACTATTGTTTTCTTGGACCTGCCCAATAGGCCTGTTTACTGCTTTATTGGCTAGGGAGTCGGCCTTACTGTTGAAATTTCTCATGACATGTTTATATTTGATGATCCCCAGTTGTTTGGTGTTTTCCAAGATCCTTTGCTTAATTCTATTGAGGGCTTGGTTTTTAAAATCTCCCCCTGATTCCATAGTTGCGATGATTATCGTTGAGTCGCCTATTATAACTGGGTTTTTGGCTTGAAGATTTTTGAGAATGCAAGTGTCAAGAAGCAAACTGTAAGCCTCCGCTTTGTTATTTGTCATATTGCCAAGTCCCCAATCATAAGTAGAGATGGCTTTCCCTTCTTGATCAAAGATAATTTCCCCCAGCTCCTGCTTTACCGGGGTTATTTTTGGAGGCACCATCGAATTGAAGGGTGAAAGTCTTTTGGTCTTGTATCCACTGTTCTATTCATTTTGGGTTCCCCTGAGTTTCCGTTCTTTTTTTCTTTCGCCTGACTTAGCTGACACTTGTTTATGCATTGAGTAAACCAACGGGAATTTGTTGAACCATTCTTCCTCATCTTTCTGCCAGTTGATTTGGTCGATTTTATACACTGAGTTAGCACTGATCAATTCTGCAACTAACCCCAAGGTTTTAGCCAAAATGAGTGCTTGGTTTGGCTTTTGGTTTTTGAAGAGACACTATTTCTAGAGAGCCATATTTGCCAGCAGAGAGCCGATGGGATGCATTTTTAGATTTGAATAATTGAAGTTTTACCTTTTTTTGCATATGGGTAGCCTTTTTCCCAATTCTTGTTTAGAGTTGTGAGCTGATCAAAATTTTCCATAGGCAACCTTAGAGGACTTATAATTTGTCGCCAACAGTGTTGAGCAATGGTGCATTCTAAGAATAAATGTTGGCTGCTTTCCTCCTCCTTGCGGCATAAACAACACATTCATGGCCCTTGAATCCCTTTTTTCTTGAGATTTTCAGCAGTGAGAATTTTACCCTTCAAAAGGGTCCAAGCAAAAATTTTTATTTTTGGAAGACATTTGTTCTTCCAAACTGCTGTCTGGAGGTTCCAATTTTCAAGGTTGTTGTTGGGTTGGAGGAGCTGATACCCGGCTTTCACTGTGAACTTTCCTCCACTTGGGTCCCAAACAAAGCTGTCTTGGGTAGTTTTATTTATTGGGGCGGCTCCGGTCAACGTCATTTTCAATTCAGCCCACTGATTTTTTAAGTTGTTTGGAAGAGGAAGGTCCTTCCAAGCAGACCAACTATTTTGTTCCCAAATAGAAATGTCATGAAGGGAGTTTAAACTTTTTGCATCCATCCAATTTTTCAAGAGTCTATACTGCTGACAATGACTTCGTGGCTCCGAACCCATTATTCTATCGGTCCATAGATTTATGTCTTTTCCATTTCTGGGGATCTTTGAAATATGATTTTTGATTTGAGGAATGACCTTTTTGATGAGTCTCCACGCTTTAGTGCATGGTCTTTCCGTGATCAGATCAGAGAGAATCTTTGAATTCTATCCATTGAGGTATTTCTTTAGTAGAGCCTTGACCCACCAGTTGCCTTTCTCCACTAGTATTTGCCACACAAGTTTGAAGCCCATCACTTTATTTGTTAAACTTGGGATCTTGATGGATATGCCTCTTTTTTCAAAGGGAAGGATCACCTATTCCCAACGAACCAAGCTGAATTTTTTTGTGTTTTCCTTCCTTTCTTGCCAGAGGAAGCCTCTCATGATTAGCTCCATTTGTTTATGGACGCTGGCTGGAGCCAATATAATAGCATACTGATAAATGGGAAGAGCTGAAAGAAGAGCTTTCATGAGGATGGTTCTGCCCGTTAAATTTAACGACATCAGCCCCCACCTTTGGAGATTCCCTCTCATCTTTTCTATCTGCTTGTTCCAAGTCTCGGACTTGACCACTTCTTTTGCCAGAGGAAGACCAAGGTAGGAAAAATGGCTCCAGTTCCTTTGGGATGGAATGTCCATAATTTGAGAGATCCTTTGCATTACTTGGGGCAAGACATTCCAAGTATATATTCTGCACTTCTTATTGTTAAGCAGTCCCCCTGAGACAGCGAGGAAAGTATATAGTATTTTCTTGAATCTCCTAGCTATTAAACTTGAAGCTCCTCCAATTAGGAGTGTATCATCGGCAAAGAGAGAGTGATTGATTTCTTTTATTCCTCTCACTATGTAAAGGCCAGTTATCTCCCTTTTTTTCCTTTGATTTTCAAGATGTATACTTAAAGTTTCCACCATAATGATGAATAGGAAAGGAGAGAGAGGACAACCTTGTCTCAACCCTCTGGAGCTTTGGAAGTAGCGTCTAGGCCTTCCATTGATCAGGGGGGTTGTCCAAGGATTTGAAATACATTCCATTATGATATTGATGAATTTGTTGGAGATTTCAAACTTCTGAAGTACAACCACTAGAAATTGATGGCTGACCCTATCAAAGGCATTTGCCATATCAAGTTTAATGACCATGCCTTTTTCTTTTCTTTGTGTACTACTGCGAATGGCTTCTTGCACCAGAATAACATTATCTGTTATTTGTCTTTTTGGGACAAATCCTCCTTGATTCTCTGAGATGAGAGTGGGAAAGAGCTTTTTCAACCTATTTGCCAAGATTTTTGTGACAATTTTATAGGAGGCGTTACAAAGAGAGATGGGTCTGAAACGATCAAAAGAGGGGGTTTGGCTCTTTGGGGATGAGCGCCAAATGAGAAGTTTTTGTATTTTCTCCCATCTTGTTTTTTATGAAAACATTTTTAACCATCCTGATAAGCGCCAAATGAGAAGTTTTTGTATTTTCTCCCATCTTGTTTTTTTTGAAAACATTTTTAACCATCCTGATAAGATCTTTCTTTATTATGTCCCAATGAGTCCTGTCAAATGCAATGGTGAAGCCATCTGGCCCGGGAGCCTTGTCCGGCTGCATACTCCACATGGCTTCTCTAATTTCTTCCTCAAAAACCTCCTGTTCCAACTCGTTGTTTTGCTGCCCGCTGATTTTACTATCCAGAAGAAGGAGAAAATCAGTGTTGTCCAGAGGCTGGGCTTCAGCTGATAAGAGGGATTTAAAATGATTATGGGTTGCTTCTTTGATTTCCTCTTGCTCTTTTACTTCTTTCCCCTCAGCAAGGATTTTGTCTATTTGGTTGCCAGCTCTTCTGAGCTTGAGATTCTTATGGAAGAAAGAAGTATTTTATCTCTCGCTTTAAGCCAGAGGCACCTCAATTTTTGTCTCAGCTCCTGCTCCTCGTGTCTGTTTTGCCTATATAATTCCATAAAAATTTATTTTTCATGGACTTGTTCTTCCTCTGATGTTTGCTGGCTTTCCTTTTCCTTGCTCCAATTTTCCAGTTTTCTATGCAGCTCGATTTTTTTATTTTTTCTGTTATTGCATTCTCTCTTGCCCACTTTTTGATTGCTGTTCTTAAATTTTTTAATTTGGATTCCCAAACAAAGTGAGGGGATCCAAGAACTTTGATCTCCTAACTGTCTTTAATGATCTTGCTACAGTCCTCCTTGCTGTCCCAATTTCTATTATATTTAAAAGGGATTGTCCCAAAATTTTCTATTCTGTCTAGAATCAGAACCACTGGTTTATGGTCTGAGGCTGTGGCATGGACGATCTTGCTTTTTATGGATGAAAATCCTGCTGCTATACTTTCATGAATTAAGATCCTGTCTAGTCTTTCTTTGATATTATGAGTTCCTGCTCTTTTGTTGCTCCATGTAAATTTTCCATTACATGGTCGTATGTCAATGAGTTTATGGGCTTCTATTATTTCTTCCAGAGCAGTTATTGACGGGTGACTGAGATATTTTCCTCCCATCTTTTCTTCAATGTTCCTTATTAAATTCAAGTCGCCTCCCAAAACCATCTTACTTCTTTGGCACTCCTGCATCTCTGATTTGACAGAGTCCCAACAAAAGGCTTTGTCCCTATAATGGTTTGGAGCATAAATGTTTAACACTGTAAATTCTTCATTTGTGATTTTGTTTTTGAAATCAGTTTTGACCCACCAGTAATTTGATTTTTGGCTGGTGAGGTCCCGTTTCCTCTTGTTCCACATTGTGCCTATTCCTCTTGAGGCACCCAATGAGTCTGTCGCTATTCCTTCAAAGCTTTTATGTTTTTTCATGAATTTTTGAAAATCTTGGTTGGACATTTTGGTCTCTTGGATCAAAAAGATATCTGGTTGTTCTTGACTGATGATATCCCCGGCTGCGTTGGATTTAAGAGAGGAGCCCAAACCCCTATTGTTCCAAGAGACCAAAATCATTACTTGCTTTTTGGTGAGCCCCGCTCTTCTCCTTCATCTTCTCCCCGCTTCCTCTTTGTTTGGCCAAAAAAGAATCCATCGGTTGTTGAATACCTGTGACCATTTCTTTAGCTGTTGTTTCATCTCTTATCTCTTTATTCGACTTCCTGCCAGCTTTTTTTGGTTGCTCTGAGGTGTTGCTTGATTCTTTGACTTTGTTTCTTGTAAGGATTCGATCTATATGGTAGGAGGAGGGGATGGAAAGTTCTGAATGGGGGAGTGTATGTCTGCTAAAGCTTTGTCTTGAGAAGGAGAACGAGGGGATGAAGGTTCTTCTTCCAGGGATTCGAATGGGTTTGATGATGAGGGTATTGGCTGGGTCAAGATGAGATGGGGAGAGGAGGTTGTAGCTGGGTTTTCTAGGGGTTGCTTTGGTTTTGGACCTGGTTGCTTTGGGTTTCTTTTCTTTTTTTTGACTTGTTCCCATGTGTCTTCATTGGCTTCTACATTCTTAGTCGTTTCAATTTCTTTTAGTTTGCTACATCTATTAGCAAAATGACCGTATTCATGGCATACCTTACATTTGAACGGGATTTGGTCGTAGTCCAGTTGCTGAATATGGGTCCACTAGTCCACTTTGATCTTGATTGCTTCCGGGAGGCCCTTCCCTAAGTCTACTTCTACGCAGATCTTGGCGTAGGTGTGCATATTGTCCTTTGGCTTGCATCTGCCAATGTATTTTCAAACAACATTTCCTATTACTTTAACCGATTCGTCTCCCCAACAATGGAGAGGGAGGTGAGGTAAACGAACCTAGACCGGGACTGCATTAGGGACATCCATTTCTGGATCAAAGTCTGGGGACCATCTGTTCAGGTAGAGACCTCTTGAGTCCATGAAGTAAGGGCCGCTTCTGAAAATGAGATTTCGGTCTTCTTTGGTTTCGAAGAGGAATGTATAGTATCCTCTGCCACAAAATCTTATTGCGATTTTCCCTTGAATGTTCGCACTCTAGTTACGCTCCACCCATTTCTGAACAGCTCTGAGGGAGGGCCACAGTCCAGTAAATTGACCAACCAAACCTCTCTCTGCTAGAGACATAACTGCTTTCCTTGTGAGACTAGGAGGTAAAGAGATTTCTGGGATATCAACCAGTTTTTTAACAAACTTGGATGCTGTGGGTTTGTTTCGTGGGGCACCATTTTCAGAGATTATAGAAGCAAAAATCACAGCTTGTTCATCAGAGTCATGCAGCTGGGAGGATTCATTCCCAACCATGAGAACCAGGAGGCCAAAAAAGAGCCAACAACAAAACTGGCAGAAGGAGGAAGGCAGAGCCCGAATGCGGGGATGCCAGGAGCGGGAGCAGAGGGCCCAACAGTAGAGGCTGCCAGGTGGAGGGCCCGCAGAATGCCGTGGGAGCTAAGGCTGGGCAGGGGCGCGGGAGCTCCAGTTCAAAAAAACGCACGCAGTATTCAAGTCAAAAGAGAATTTATTGCGAGTCAAAAGAAATGTAATTGAGTCAAGTTCCATTTGGATTTCTTGAAAGGAAAGGAAATTTATTTTTGTCATGAGTCAAAGAGTAAAAAATGTCACCACAAGACCAAGTTGACCCTCCTTAGAAAGTCGGCCTAAGAGGCTTCTATTCCGTTAGAAAATCAAAAAGGCAGAAATATTTTTTTATCTTGATAATTACTTGTGATTTGTTTGTATTGTTATTTTCTTCTTTTATGTCTTCTTTTATCTTCTTATTATCAAGCAACTACCAAAACATAAATGCATGAAGATCAAAACAACAAGGACATAGGGTGTAGGCTCTTATCCAGAGCAAAATCCCTCTCCTAAGGAAAAACCCAAAAATTCTCTTCTCTTCATCAAGAACTAAATCAAAAGAGACAACCAAGACCCTTTGACCAAGACACAGACCTCCTCCAATCCACCAAGTCAACCTCCCAAGAAAGTCCTTCCAAAAATCTGCTAAAAGTCAACCTTCTTCAATCCTGCATCAATCACAGATTTCGACTTCCTACATCAAGATCTCGACCTCTATTGTAGACTTGCAATTTTCGGCCCTTCTACAACTTCAAAATCTTCGCACATGTGGACTAGAAACAAGAGAAAATGATCTTTCCTTTGCTAGGGTATCCCCTTCCTTCGCTAGGGTTTATCTTCCTTCTTCAAGCCTTTATTGGCTCCTTTTCTTGCCTTCACACTTCCTTGGATTGCAGATTGAACTTCTTGCTTGAATGTGTCACAATAGGTCAAATACACTGTTATATATAGTGGTTGAAGCTCTCTAATGAGGCCAACTTGGTGGAGGAGGTTTACATGACCAAATTACATGAAAATATTTTTTCTTCATTGATACAAAATGCCCAATAAGGTTCTAGGACATGATGACAATGACTCATGACTCAACCCTAGAAGCACACAATGGGTGCTTTGACCTATAAACATAATAGAATGAGCTTGAAACCCATGCTTTATAAAAATAATTTTCTTTGAGCTTTACAATAATTTTTCTTTTCTTCTTTTTATAAATACAAATGAATTACATCATGTCATAAGCTGGACAACAATTATGAAGACCAATACTAGTTTACATTTTCAACATATTCAACATATTCAACTCGCCTGGACATTTATATATATACAAGTCAACTCGACCACTTGACGAGCCATTCATTCATCATCCATCACATCACATTGATTTGTGTCCAAGAACAAGATGAAAAATCAACAAAAGTCAAAGGAGAGAGAAGACAAGCTATTTTTGCCCTAATTTTGTTCATGTGCGAAATTTTCTGAGGTACTGCAAGCCCAAAATTACAGGGGCCGAAATTTCAGGAGTTGACGAGATTTAAAGATTTGACCAACATTGACTTTTGTTGACTTTGACTTGTTGGAGGTAACTTGGAGGAGGGCTGATTTCGGTTCTTTGTGGCAGTCTTGGTCTTGGATATCTCATTTTGATTTGATTCTATAAGAGAAGGATTTTGTGTTTTGCCCTTTGTGGGGTTTTCATGTGGCTTGGAGTCTAATTTCTTGTGTTCCTTTGTTTCTTTGTGATCATCATGTTTTGTGTTTTTGGTAATTTCTTGATGAAGAAGATAATATAAGTAATAAGAAACCAACAAATACTCGCATGTAACTATCAGGACAGAGAAATCATCCTAAATCCTATTACGCTTGATTTTTCAACATGGTATTATAGCCAAGGGAAGACAGTTTGAAGATCACATATTGTTGGCATATTTGAAGACACTTCTACAACAATTATATTTCTTTCTATCAAAGGCAAAATAAGTTTTGAAGAATCATCGCCCTTGTAGTAGCATATCCTCTTTGGCATTCGAACTTCTGTAACAGCATATGTTCAGTGGCATCTGAGTTATGACATGTTTTCTTTATGGACAAATCTTGTGGTGGCTTTTAAACAATTCGAATCTATGGTGATACTCTAAGCGAGATTCATCTCAAGGATATAAACCAAGACCTAGAAAAGAAAATCATAAAGGAGTCAAGACCAAAATTGAAAAGATAAATCCTAGACTACTGTTATCAAAAGATACATATGTCTTTTTGAAACCAAGACGATGAAAGTCTATTTCATGCAAAATTTTGAAATTTTGTATCTTTGAGATATATATATGCAAAGTACACTCCTAAAAGATATTGAAGATCTGATTTGAAGCTCAACAACATACATATGAGGCCACTTACTCAAGCAAAATGAGAAAGATCGTTGTATGTCTATGTGGTATAATAGATCGTGACTGAGGATGACATTAATCAACAACATGTACTATTCTTGGCACCCAAACTTTCTATGACACTAGGACATTTGAATCTTCTTTGTGGCATCCAAGTTCACAATAAAATTTACTCGTCTGAAGCACTTCATATCTAAGGCATACAACATAATACTAATTAATATCTGCTCAATTAGAAGGCGAAAGCATATTATCTTAAGATACAGGAAGTCTATTTCCGTGGCACCCTGAATGAAGTACTATGCGAATTTTGTTGCATACATACATACGGACTCTTAGATATATTGTTTTGGGGATGATACTTTATGACATAACCTATATAGATCGAAAGTCTACTCTTTCTCCAAGTTCTACAACTTTGTGAAAAGATATTTGCATTTTGAAGCTAATCTCTAGGCTGTGCTCTATAGTGACAGTATAAGTTCATCACTATGTGATTCGAGATACATTTATTGATGTGGAGTCCTGAGGTTGATCTGAGTTTAGTAACATAAAGCTCTTTGGGTTTGGTTTGAGGTAGTGGTTCAAGATTAGACATTCAAGTGCATTGGAGTTCTAGCACTTGTAGAAGTTTTCTAGTGGAAGGGACCAAGTCTATAGAAGCTATAACCTTGTGAATTCCATGAAAGAACTGAGAAAATATCATCTTCGAGACACGAATGTATGAGGCACAACCATGCCATACATAAAGGAAGGGCTAACTACAAAACCAACCATTCTGATACAATGAAGGACTAAGACATCTGAAGGCATATAAAGCTCATATTAATGGCACAAGTATGTGAAGTTGCCATGCTACTCTCCTATACATAAATGAAGGATGACGTCGCCCTGTCTTTGCAAGGATAAGGTAAAACTGAAGAAGGTACGTGTAAAACCTTGTTCATTTATAGTGCATAATAATATAGTGATCTCTTGTAAGATAGTAATGCATCATAAAAGGACCTATGTAGAGATCATTGACATGTTAGCATTTGAAGTATCTCCTTGCATATGTAGACTAGGTTTTATGATCAAGGAATGAAATCTCATGCAAAAAAGGCCTGTCAACAATATCATTAGGGTTTTGCAACTAACTCTCTAGTATGTTTGTAGAATTTGCAATTTTTGAATGGCAAGTCTTGAAGACTTTGGCATCGATGGTTTGTAAACCCTAGCATAGTTTGGATTAAGAAGAACCCCAAGAACAAAACCCTATCTAATTGTTTCCCTAGAAGGTAGATCTAACCCTTGGTGATAATGACATCATGCTAATGTGAAAACAAGGTTGGCGAATAGGTCCAAGATCAAGAAGGAGTTGTCTTTCCTCAAAAGTTAAGTACTCTACATCTCCTTGATTACTACTATTTGTTGATTTTGGGTAGCATCGGATGTGCTCTAGCCATAAAATTTGGTGGAGAGGCTAAGGCACATGAGCTCTCCAAGACCCAGAAATCGTTTGGAGAAATTTCACTTGGATGAAGAGATATTAAAATAATTAATACTTTTAATGTGTCCCTAAGTCTAAACTTAGGAAAATAAAAATATTAATGTGTATTAATATAAAATGGGTTAGAAAGTTCTAAGTGACGAGGATCAAGTTAGTTCTAATCTTAGTTGTTGATTAGGGACTTAATCTCGGTCGTTGAAGACTCAATAGAAAAAGTAGAAGAGGAGGCTTGAGGGTCAGTTGGAGACACACCAAGAGAAATCAAGAATTCGATCTTCTGGGGCGAGGTTTGCTGAGGAAATCGAGTGAGTGAACAATTGCAATGAGGGGCAGTTCAACAAGGGATTTCGGTCCAAGGTTGAATAATACATATCAGAGAAGCAACAAAGTGCCGGAAGAGGCAGCACAAAGCCTAGGAGGGTTGACGCAGAGGTTAAGGAGGCCAACATAGAGCATGCAGTGACGCAGAGGGCCGTAGAGGCTAACGCAGAAGCTGCAGAGGCTGATGCAGGAATCGAAGAGAGCTTCAGAGGTAGTGCTAGGAGTGTCTGTGGGATAGACTGGGAGCAGATCAGTTGACGCAGAGCCGAGAGAGGGTGATGCAGTTCTTGAAGGATGACGCAGTTCTAGAGGAGTGCTTGGAGCAGCTTTCACTGTCCAGTACAAGGAACAACCAGAGTCACTGTGGGATTGTTCATCCAGTTGCTGATTTGTCGGAATATCTGTCTCCGGATAGAGGTACTACTGCCGAGGATATTCTCTGAAGGGTGAGCCATTTCTGGCACCCTAGTTGTATTCAAAAATTTGCTAAATAATAAAACCCTCATATACGCTGCACTAGTTTTCCCGAATTGGGTTTCTTCAGGGACGATTGTCCAAAAATAACGGTTTCCCTTGTGTTGTCTCAGTTTATTTCAGTTGTTGATCTGCATATCTTTGAAGGCTGCAATTGTGTTTACTTAGATATTTATGTTATTAAATAAATTGCTAATGTAAAGAACAAGGAGGAGATAGTAAACCAGATATTGCAGTAGGGGTTTTTGATGTGTTAGATTCAGAAATTTTCACACTATTGCTATTGTCTTTGTACTTTGCCTTTTTGTTCTTTCATAGTCATTGAATATAGCTTGCAGGTCAAAGACAAGAACTATCTAAACTTGACTAACAGATGGAAGAATTTGAAGAATGCAGCAAAGCACAAAGACTTATATTAATCTTAATAGACATAATTGAAGAAGGAAAAAGCAGTTTTAGATGGCAAATGAAAGAAAGAAGTTCACTCAACTTAGCTGGAAAGAGAGAGTTGTAAGATCTTGATTACTTGAAGTTTGGCAGATCACCCAGAGAAGCTTGTGATGAAAAGAGGAGATGACAGGCCTATGGCAATACCCTTTAGCAAGAAGTTGAAGAATTCTGTTATTATTGTACTGACATCTGATTGATTGAATTCGGGAACACATTGATTGGGTTGACAGTGTTGATGTTGATAGACGATTAGGAACTGATATGATTTTTTGGAAGAGCATGGAGCAAAATTCTGTGGTGATTGATACAATTAGTTGAGAAGATGTTTGGCTCTGATAGACTATTTGATGACACGTTGAATTCAATATGAAGCTTGTTTGAAAACGAGGAAGGTTGAAGCTTGTTATGATGTGACGCAGATAGGAGCTGAGAAGCTACAACAAATATCCATGGAAGAACAGGTAGCCGATGCATTGATGAGTGTTTTTGAGACCAACTTAGGCTTGTGGTTATTTCTCCTTGTTTGAGAGGGAATGAGGATCTCCTCCTTGGTTGGGAGGGAGTGAGGGTAGCCACCGTATTTTCCACGTGTCATGTACTAGGTTAGGACCAACAGCCGTAAGCCTTAGTAAAGGCACTTGTATGGAGAATGGTGGATGGATAAGCATCTAGTACCAATTTTCTTTGAGGATTTATATCCAAGATAAGAATAGTCCCAAGGACCGATATTCCTTGGTGTATGGAAATAGTCTTGTGAGGACATACTTGGTGAAAATCCAGATGGGATATGTGCTTGAGAGGCAGTGGTGTCCAAATTTATGCCTCCCAACATTGAGCTTTGATCTAGTGGAGACATAGAGCTTGTTATTCAAGGCCCTTGCTAGTTTGACAATGTTGGTTATGATGATGCAAATCATCTTTGATGCTTATCAATCTAAAATCCTTTCTTATGAGAAATTGAGAATATTTCAACTTGAGATTATCTTGTTATGTCATTATGAATACCTCCTTATATAAGAGGGAGTGTTGGAAATGTAACTAATGTCAATCTTCATCATGTAATTCAAATGTACTATTGATATATTTATTAGATTCATTTATTCATCATTATCTTATTTTAGTCAAAGCATGTTCTTCATGCTTATAGGGTCAATTGAGTCAAGTCCTATTTGGACTTCTTGTAAGAAAATGAAATTTATTTTTGTCATGAGTTAAAGAGTAAAAAATGTCACCACAAGACCAAGTCGGCCTAAGAGACATCTATTCAACCCTCCTGGACATGTATATATACAAGTCAACTCGACCACTTGAGGAGCCAATGATTCATCCATCACATCACATCGATTTTTGTGGAAGAACTAGGAGAAAAATCAGCGAATGTCAAAGGAGAGAGAAGACAATCAAAAGAGAAAGAAGATGAGTTGTTTCTGCCCTAATTTTGTTCACACGTGTGAATTTTTCTGAGGTAATGCAGGGCCAAAATTTTAGGAGTTGACCAGATTTCAGAGATTTGACTAGCATTCACTTTTGTTGACTTTGACTTGTTGTAGGTGACTTGGAGGAGGGCTGATTTGGGTTCTTTGTGGCAGTCTTGGTCTTGATCTTGGGTCTGGATATCTCTTTTTGATTTGATTCTATAAGAGAAGGATTTGGGTTTTCCCCCTTGTGGGGTTTTTCCCTGGCTTGGAGCCTAATTTCTTGTGTTCCTTTGTTTCTTTGTGATCTTCATGTTTTGTATTTTTGGTAATTGCTTGATGAAAAAGATAATACAAGTAATAAGAAGCCAATAGATACTCACAAGTAATTATCAAGACAAAGAAATCATCCTAAATCCTATTACACTTGATTTCTCAACAATAACATCATCAATATCCAGCTGAAATATGAGAAGCAATATACTGAAATGAAAATGCAGAAATAAAATGCTGAAATTGAAAAACAAGAAAACAAAATGCAAGCAAGGTTAGAAATACATTACAAAAGATGCCCCCTTGGCGTTAGATATTTTCAGTGAAGAATAGATTGAGCATTTGCCCATTTGCAAGAAAGTCAGTGGGCTCTCCAGAGTCCATCTAACTTTGTAATGCCCCTTCCTAAATTATTTTGGAACTGGATTAATTTTACATTTTGACGCTGATTTTGGAGGTGATGGGGCCCATTCGATTTTTTTAGGAGGCTATACTTAGTAGAAGTTATTTCGATGTGGTTAATTTGTACGTGGGGCCCACCCACGCTAGGAGAATATGCATTCCCTAGTTCGATTTGCTTGGAGGGGAAATCGATGGGGACCCATGATGGAGCAAAAATGGAGGGAAAAGTGTTCCACGAAATCTATATAAGGAAGACAACTGTCCTCATTTCAACATCTTAGCTTTGACATATTGAACTCAATCTTAGTTGCTCGCGCTGCTTAGCCGGGTTACTGTGCTCTTTAGCACACGAGTGTCTCCGAGCGGAGATCTCAACCCTTGCTTCGGTGGACTTCGAGTGCCAACCCTAGAAGGGAGTTCTTCATCTCAGTTCATAGCAACAGCGGGCAGACGAGTTACAACAACTGTAAGTTGAGTACAAGCAGTAGGGGGGGTAACAACAACGCAGGGATTGCACAGTCACAGCGTGAGGCACTCCTGGAAGTTGGGGAGACAAGAGCATCCTTCATCATTTTCAGGAGTATAGAGGGCAGCTACAGACAAGAGGGCCATCGTACACACAACTCTCATTTCATCACACGGAGGACTGCGTCATCTCCTCCGTGACTGCGTAGTCATTGGAGTGAGATTCTTTGGGGAAACACCATTTGGGGGAGTTTGGAGCTGGGAGGCTGGGAGATCATTTGGAGGGCCATTTGAGGAGGATTTCTGGAGTTGGGAGAGTATAGATTGACAAGATCAGTCACAACAATAGAATTCGAAATTGGAGGAGGGCCACGTTGTGAAGGGTCAATTTTTGGAGGTTGGAACCAAGGGAAACCCTTTCTGGGTTTTTCTGGGTTTTGGGCAAGGATCACACTCCTAATTTTATAGAATTTTCTCGGTAGATCTAAGGGGTCAAACAGGGGTCCCAACTCAGCCAATAGCTAGAGGAGCTAAGGGGAATTTGGGCCAAAATTCTGAGCTCAACATTTGGCCAATTTCTTCGTGGGTTATTCTAGGTATTTCGTGGAGAGGCCAGTGTTAATTTCTCGTAATTTCCTGAACACTGGAGGTGCGGTTCCAACAACATCTTTGCAGCAAACAACATAGTTTCACAAGGGCAGTGCAGGGCATCATTGTAGCAATTATTTGTGCCATCTGGGCTTGACATATTATCACCCGGGCTTGATCACGCTTGCCATTAAGGCAAGCCCAGGTGCACCACTTCCACATTATTGTACTTTTCTCCCAGATTAATAATAAATGGCTCAACTTTTGGTTATTCCTGAACTTTTTATGGGTGTGCGCTGAATGTTTCAATTTTATGGTGTTGTTTTTATTGTTACCTTTGCATAGCACTAATTTTCCTAGTTTGGAACATTACAATGGTATCAGAGCATGATCTTGGCCCAGCTGTGGGAAACTAGCCAGAAGATCATGGAAGCTTTGGGTATGAGTGCACAATGATGGGTGAAACCAGAGACAAACCCATGGTTCAAGGGAAATCCAGTATGTAGAAATTATGGGGTAGAATTCATTGGGTTGATGAGCGGTTGGCCCAGTTGAGGAGGTTGACAGACCAAACCCATCCTCACTCTTACAACAAAGAAGTTAGAGGTGAGCAGGTGATGGGGGTGCAACCATCTACATCATGTGGGGAAAGTCTACTAGATCAGGGCACCATATCTCTTGAAAAGGAGCAGGTGGGGCAAAGATAGTTAGAGGGTGAGATCAGGGGGCACTTTTACTGGTGGAGACCTTGCTTTAGATATTAGGAGCCTAAGGAGAAGGTTGTGCATGATGTTGAGGGCCCACATGATGGTGAGGAGCATCGATATACTTGGTGTGGCATAGGAGTCACCTTTATTAGGGACCTCTTTGATAGCCCTAGTTGACACCTTGGTGGAGAAGATAAAGCCTACACAGATACAACCATTTGTTGAGGAGGAGCCACCCATGGACGAGATGCCAACAGTTGCTGAGGTATCTGGAGTTGTGACCAAGTTTACGAGCGATAGATGCCCACGACAGTTCCACTAGTTTCAGGCTGATCTTCTAGCATTAAAAAGGAAGGTCGCATTAGTGCGTGAGGCTATTTTGCAACAGAACGAAGAGCTGGAGGGCATGAGAGCAGTTTGTACCGAGTCCATGACCAAGTTGACTCCAGTGGGGAGCAATTGGATTCCCTATTGGTGCAGTTAGAGTGCACGTTGGAGCGTGAGAGCAACCCTCTTCGAGCATACATAGACGGGGCTGACATCACTGTTAGGTTACCTTGGCCCATTGGATAGAGAGAGACAGAGCTACCTAGTCAGATTTTATGTATTGACCATGATAGCGAGATGAGACGACCTGAGTTGCATAGGGTGCAATGCCTGCATGATGGGGTTGTTTTGTGTGTGGGAGTATGTGCATTCGATCCCTCTCTTGGGGTTGGGTGGCGAGAGATTCTGAGTTGGTACCTGGTGGGGTGGGCTATGGAGATGGTAGTGGACCCAGGTGGAGAGATGGCCTTGTCTGGCATTGGGATCCGGGAGGGACCACCTATCATTTCCTGGGTATACCGGTTGACTACGACCTAAAGGGTGTAGTTGACCTAGCAGTCAAGTGTGCACCTCCACAAGGAGAGTTTCAGTCAGCACCAGTGGCTAACCAGTTTATGGACATGATTCTTGGGTTGACTTGGTATGACATTTGTACACATGATCACGGGTTGATCAACACACTCTAGCAAGAGTTTATCATAGGAGGTGGCATTGGCAGGCCACCGGATGACACCTTGTATGGAGTTGGGGATTCTTCACTTTTGTGTGGGGCATAAAGGATGCAGAGGAGCAATGCAGGGGTAGCATCACTATTGACACATAGAGAGATTCACTTCTTGGATCCCTCAGGAAGGATTTGGAGTGAAGATCCATTCAGCGGAGGGTATGATGATGCGACGATGGAGGTCATGATATCGGTTGGGTGTGGGCCGACGCATAGGGACACAACGTTAGGTCATCTCATTCAGGGATGGGTAGGAGCATCTAGGGTGGAGCATTGGTCTACAGATGGGCATGGAGACGCATGGGGGAGTGCCTCACATCGCATTGAGTACATGTGGGGAGTGACTGGTGCAGTAACACAGGCGAGACACAGGACGATACAAGATGGTATAGCCATAGCCGGGGGTGTCCTATGGTGTATAGGGACATGTTGCAACATACAATGGCATGTTGAGGAATGCGGTGTTGCTTGGTGGTGTGCAATAATGCATGGTGCGCCGCAATGGGATCTTGGAGCATTTCCTCCAAGGAGGCATATGGATAGGGGCATTAGGTGTACCGTTGGATGTAGCTCACCTAGGATCGATGAGGACATTGTTGAACATTTGGGGACACCATGCTTAGCGGAGATAGGGCTTCGAGGGAGTTATCAGCATATCCGAGGCGGAGAGAGTGTTCTCTGTAGGATCACCCTTGGGCATTTCGGAAAAATTTTGATCATACTGTTTGGGACATACCTGCCCATCATCCTCCAGTGTTGCTTATAGTCACAGAGTGTTTGGTTGTTTCCCCTTGACACTCTCCATTCCGGTAGCAGGGTATGGGAGGCTCAACCTAGATAGTTGGATGAGACACCGCGTGCCATGAGCCGAGAGGAGACTCTTCAGTTGAGACCCTTGGTAGGTGCACGAGTTGTCGGATACAGGCTTAGGGATGGCGTGGTTGATAGCCAAGGTAGCATATATTCCACCCCTGAGCTCACACTTGAGGTATGGTGGATGTTAGACTTCGTCTATAGGAGGGTACCTAAACTCCGAGCAGTGTCGAGGTGTATCATCAGGAGTTGGGATAACGGATTTCACTACGTGGTCTAGCAGGAGCAGGGAAGGTTCCCAAGCATGAGACCTACTTCTTGTACGTGGGGTCCACCCAGGGAATACATTCAGGGATCGGTTCCAACTCGTAACGACGTTACGCAACGACATCCTATGATGAGTGGGAGTTATGAGCTCCCCGTATGTTTGGGGATTCTGGGGATCCGGTCGGCAGGCAGATCACTCCACTTTGTGACGAGCAGGGTCATGGCAGAGGATGATCCAGTTCACTTTGGGTTTGACAAATGGGGGATCACCGAAACCTCCAGTGCACGGCGAGGCAAATTGTCCTGTTATGGCCTAGAGTTGAGATTGGCAGTGGAGGGGTAGATATTGGCATCATGGATAACCTTGGGCAGGATGAGCTTGACTCTCATAGATTTTTCGCCACTAGGCCTTAGGAGGGGAGGATACTGTCTACGCACGATGGGGAGTATGTCATAGTTAGAGTAGCGCAACGTCAACATGGTGGCACCACTCTGGGACTAGTAGGGAACTGGGGCATCACAACTCTTCACAGCTCAATAACCTTTAGGGATGCACTGGCTACTTCTGGCACTTGCACCGGGCAAGATAAGGAGTGGAACGAGGGGAACTTCATGTTGGATAGGATGGCCTGGGATCCTAGCATTGAAGGATTCTTTCATACTAGGACAATGCAAAGGTCGGGCACGATCCAGTGGTACATCTAGGACCCTGGCACATTTTGTAGTGACAGTGGGGAGCAACAGTTAGAGAGGATGCTTGCTTAGGCATTGCTTGAGGACAAGTGATTTTTGGTGCATTGGAGGAGCTTGCAAGATGAGGATGCTACTTGGGAGGGCGAGCGCATACTTGAGCATCCAACACTGAAGTTGCTTGGAGACAAACAACATTTGTGAGGGGAGGACTGTAATGTCCCTTCCTAAATTATTTTGGAACTGGATTAATTTTTACATTTTGGGGCTAGTTTTGGAGGTGATGGGGCCCATTCGATTTTTTAGGAGGCTAGACTTAGTAGAAGTTATTTTGATGTGGTTAATTTGTACGTGGGGGCCACCCACACTAGGAGAATACACATTCCCTAGTTCGATTTGCATGGAGGGGAAATCGATGGTTAAGTGAGGGATCCACGATGGAGGGAAAATGGAGGGAAAAGTGCTCCATGAAATCTATATAAGGAAAGCAACTCTCCTCATTTCAACATCTTATCTTTGACATATTGAACTCAATCTTAATTGCTTGAGCTACTTAACTGGGTTACTGTGCTGTTTAGCACACGAGTTTCTTCGAGCAGAGATCTCAACCCTTGCTTCAGTGGACTTCGAGTGCTAGCCCTAGAAAGGAGTTCTTCTTCATCTCAGTTCATAGCAGCAACAAGGAGACGAGTTACAACAACTGTAAGTCGAGAACCAACAACAGGGGGAGTAACAACAACACAGGGATTGCGCAATCACAGCGTGAGGCACTCCTGGAAGTTAGGGAGACAGGGGCATCATTTTTAGGAGTATAGAGGGCAACTACTAACAAGAGGGCCATCCTACATGCAACTCTCATTTCATAACACGCAGGATTATGTCATCTCCTCCATGACTGCGCAGTCATTAGAGTGAGACTCTTTGGGGCAACACCATCCAGGGGAGTTTGGAGTTGGGAGGCTGGGAGATCATTTAGAGGGCCATTTGAGGAGAATTGCTGGAGTTGGGAGAGCAGAGGTTGATAGGATCAGTGACAACAACAAAATTCGAAATTGGAGGAGGGCCAATTTGTGAAGGGTCAATTTTTGAAGGTTGGAACCAAGGGAAACCCTTTCTTGGTTTTTGGGAGAGGATCATACTCCTAATTTTATAGAATTTTTTGAGCCGATCTAAGGGATCAAACAGGCTCCCAACTCAGCCACTAACTAAAGGAGCTAAGGGGAATTTGGGCCAAAATTCTGAGGTCAACATTTGGCCAATTCCTTCGTGGGTTATTTTGGATAGTTGGTGGAGAGACCGATGTTAATTTCTCGTAATTTTCTGAGCACCGGAGGTGGGCTTTCCAACATCTTTGCAACAGACATCGTAGTTTCACAGGGGCATCATTGCAACAGTTATTTGTGCCATCTAGGCTTGACATATTACCACTGAGCTTGATCACGCTTGCCATTGAGGCAAGCCTAGGTGCATCACTTCCACATTATTGTACTTTTCTCGTAGATTATAATAAAATGGCTTAGCTGTTGGTTATTCTTGGACTTTTTATGGGTGTGCACTGAATGTTTCAATTTTATGGTGTTGTTTTTATTGTTTGCTTTACATAGCACTATTTTTCCTAGTTTGGAACATTACAAACGTTCTGAGGTGAAAGGAATTATGGCCAACCACATCTTTGATAATGTAGGTTCCTGTCCACAAACTGTCAAAAGTCTCGTGTTTTCCTTGTTTTTCCCTTATCTTATCTGATAGTAACACCATGTCACCCTTTTGAAATGTTCTCTGTCCAGAAGAATTATCAAAATCTGTTTAATATTTACTTGATTTTTAGAACTTTGATCAAAAGCTTTTCTCTTGATCTCATCTAACTCCACAATTTGATTTATATTGTTCTGTACTTCATCCTTTTTTGAAGTGAAATTCTGGAGAAGTTGTTATACTTGAAGCTTTAAATGCACTGGCAATGTGACATCTAGACCATAGATTAGCTCGAAAGGACTCTTTCCAGTTGCACTCTTCTTAGTTATCCTATCCACCCCTAGTGCATATTTTATCTTACTATCCCATGATTTCATGTTATCCCATACTATTTTCTTAATAATGGTCATTAAGTTCTTGTTGCTAGACTTTGTATGGACATTCCCTTGGGGATAATAATTTGACGAGTGGGATACTATAATGCCATATTTGAAACAAAAAGAAGAAAATTCAGTGAAATTGAAGGCCTTAGCATTATCGGTTGTGATTTTTGCAGGCACTCCAAACCTTGTTATGAACTTATCTTCTAAGAAGTCCATCACAACCTTTTCAGTAGCATACTTTGTTGGAATGGCTTCAAGCCATTTTGTGAAGTAGTTTGTGACAGTTAATATCCAAGTGTAACCATTGCTTGAATTCTCCTTAAACTGCCATATGAAGTCAAGACTCCATTGCTAGAAAGGTGCTTCCACAACTATTGGTTGTAAAGGTAAAGCAACTAACTTTTGTTTCCAAGTGAACAATTGACATGGCTGACAACCTCTGACAAATTTGTGCACATTCGCAAAAATAGTGGGCCAGTAATACCCAACTCGAAGGATTTTGTGGGTTGTAGTTTTTCTTGCATTATGACCACTACAAAATCCTGCATGGAACTCAGTCATAAGCCTTTTTGCTTCATCCTCATCGCTTCATCCTCATCAACACATCTGAGTATTAGGCCTTTTGGATTCCTCCAACCCAATCCATCCTGAATTATGCAATATTTGGATGCATTTAGCCTTAGTGCCCTTCTTTTATGATTTACCAAGTGGCTTGAGCAAGTAAGGTTCTACAAGTAGAGAGCAATGTCCCCATATCAATCCAGTTGTTCCAACCTCTGAATTTCTGGGGACACTGCTGACTCTGATGAGATATTCTGACAAACTAGTCCCAATGCCTTCTCATTCCCCTTTGTTAGCATCTGAGCTAGGCCTTGTCCTTTAACCAACTTGGTGGCTTTTATTTGCAAGTCGTATTCCTGAATCTCTGTGACCCACCTAGTTCTAACCCCCAAGCAATTTTATCGAGTCAAAATATCATTTACCGCAAAATGAGGGACATAAGCTATTATCCTAGAATATCCAACATCTACTCTAAAGTGCTTAAGTGACTTAACGAAAGCACAGGCTTGCTTCTCCATGATGTGATACTTAATTTTGAACTATACAATGCTTTGCTTATAAATGCGATGGGATGTTCTTGGTCTTCGTTATTCCTTTGAAGTAAGATCCCTGCAATAGTGTCTTCAAATGCAAAAGAGAAAACTAGGAAGTCCTTGGAGTAATTGGGACTGACTAACATGGGAACTTTTGTGATTGAACCTTTAATATCCTTGAAAGCTTTTCTTCCTTGATCACCCCACTCAAACTTTGCATGGGAGCCTTCGTGATTGAACCTTTAATATCGTTGAAAGCTTTTCTTCCTTGATCATCCCACTCAAACTTTGCATTTTTTTTTTTATGAGTGTAAGGATGGGCTTCACCACTTCTTGCCCAAAAAGGATTGGAGAGCCTTCATGTTATGGGGTAGATGGACCTTTTCTATAGCTTCAACCCTTTCAGAATCAATCCTCACCCCATCCTTTGAGATGACATGACCCAACAATTTTCCTCCAGTGACTCCAAATATAGATTTAGTTGGGTTCAAAGAGATGCCATATTCACGACAGCTCTCAAAAATTGCCTAAGATGACTTATGTGGCTTAGTCCATCCTTTGAAAATACTATCTGGGTAAATTTCAATAATTCTGCCAATTAACCCCTTCAATGCATAGTCTATAGCCCTCTGAAAAGTAGCTCCAGCATTAGACAACCCAAAAGGCACCCTCAATTATTCAAATGTTCCCCATGGTGTTGTGAAAGGTCTTATGCCAATCCTCTTTCTTAATTATAACTTGATTATAGCCAAAAAATCCATCTAAAAGGGACATCATCCTTGATCATGTAATCCTTTGAAGCAAAGTTTCCATGTTAGGCAAAGGGCAGTTATCTTTTTTACATACCAAATTCAGATTTTTGAAGTCAACACACAATCTTATGGACCCATTTTCCTTTCTGACGACCACCAAGTTAGAACACCATGTAGAATGTCGAGTTTGAGCAATAATCCATGTAGCTAGCATCTTCTGAGAAAAGAGTTTTGATGATAGCTTGTCTGGACAAGAACAAGTGAGCATTGTCTATAGTGATTCTGGAATGTTTACAAACTTGAATCCCTTACAAGTAAAAAGCATCGGCTGTATGCATTCTTGTTGGCATTATGACACAGGTGTTGTCCTTGATGGCAACTCACTTAGATGACAGATCACAGTTCAGCAGGATAACAACACAGAGTTCAGATCAGACTTCACAAGATGAAGAAAGAGAGGTATATGCAGGTTCACCACTGGCCAAGTGGCGCGTATACACATGGGTTCACTGTATACAAGTCGCGTATATGTACACACGCACTTTCACAGAATGCAAGGCGCGTATATCTTGGAAAACTAAGTTTTGGTCCAAGGTATTTGGTCTATGGTATTTTGATCGATGGTATTGGTCCAAGGTATCTGGTCCGAGGTATTGACCCAAGGTATTGGGTCCAAGGTATTGGTCCATGGTATTGAGTAAGACCTAAGACTATAAAAGGAGTGGAAGATCATTAGGCCAGGGCACTCAAGTATTGAATATCTGATGAAGAGCAAGATCTAGTATGCAGGTTATTGGGTTATGGTGCATAGCTGGATCTGAACCGAGGATGAACTTTAGCGCTTGATGAAGGATAAGATCTAATGATCGGTCAAGATCTTAAGGCTTGAAGTGAATTATCTTTATGTGGTTTGATCATTTATTTGAATAACTGGCGCATGTTGTAGTCTATAAATATGATCATCTGTGTATAACTGAAGTCTGGAATTGTTGTAATGTTTAAATCATCATTTACAGATATGTATGCAGGTTCACTTTAGACAACCGGCGTATACACGCTGGTTCTGCATATCAAAACAACATATACATCTTAAATTTGATTTGCAGATCTGTACGCAGGTTCGCCTTGAGAAAAGAGTGTATGCACGCAAGTTCGACACATGTAAGTAGCGTATACCTTATAAAATATGTTTTAGCTACTTATGTTTTCTGTTGCAGTGTTTTGGGTTCTGGCTTGGGTTCTGGTTACAACATTCTGAAAGATCAAATTGAAGGGTTGTCAAAGTGATTGATTGATTCAGATGTGGTTGGTGCAAAGGAGATTGGTTGATGTAGATATATGTGATGATTGAATGATGTTATTGATGGATCCAGTCTAGAAATTTATGAAATGTGGTCCCTGGAAGAAAAGAGAAGGTTGTAGCCTTTTGTAGGCCGGCACCTACGTACTAGTAAACATATCAGCTACTACAAAAGCTAGGGGGTTGTAACTCTCTTCCAGGAGAAGCTGGACAACGAGGGAAGATTGTAGCCTTATGCAAGTAAAAGCGTGCGTACTCGTATAAGACTGCACTAGTACAAAAATTGTAAAAAGAAGTTTCTTATTATTAAAAAGAAGATAGAGACGATTGCAGCAGGTGGTTTTCACCCACATTAAGTTTCCACCTTATATCTTGTGTTCATGTGTGTTCTGTTTTTACTGCACCTAGTTACTATTTATATGGTTCTGATGCATTGATTAAAGATCAACATATGATGAATTAACTGAATCATAAGTTTGTTGGATATACGCTAGTTGCTTTAAACGCAGTTGCGTATACACGCGAGTTCCATTAACTGAAGTAGCGTATATGAATCTGATTATGGAAATGAAAAATTATTGACTTGCTAATACTGATTCACCCCCCCTTTTAGTGTTATTTCCAACAATTGGTATCAGAGCAGGTCCTTCAGAAGAAACTTGATCGCTTGAAGGAAGATCCATCATCATGAGTAATCAAGAAAGAGAGGGATCTATCAGACCGCCAATCTTCGATGGAAGCAACTTCGTTTATTGGAAGGTAAGAACCACAACCTATCTTCAATGTCTTGGAACAGATGTCTGGGAAATTGTGGAAGGAGGATATACATTTCTATCAGCAATTCCTACAGATGCGGCAGGAAAAAATCAAATATGAAACCAATGCCAAGGCCGTCAATAGATTATTGGGAAGTCTGTCACAATCAGAGTTTGTCAAAGTTATGCAGCTCAAATCCGCCAAAGAAATATCGGACAAAATCGTTCTAAGCTATGAAGGAGACTCTTAGGTAAAATGTGCAAAACTGCAAACTCTCAGAATTCAATATGAAACTCTCAATATGCATAATGATGAAAGTATAGCTAGTTACTTCTTACATATAGATGAGCTTGTTAATTGCATGAAGAATTTGGGTGAAGATATAAAAGAAGTTACTTTAGTTGAAAAGGTTTTAAGGTCTTTGTCTGCTAAGTTTGAATCGAAAGTATCTGCCATAGAAGAAAAGCAGGATCTTCAGACTATTACTATGACACAGTTGCATAGAATCTTAACTGCTTTTGAGATGAGGAAAGGAGGTCCATCAAATATGAGAGAAGCCTCATTTAAAGCTGCAGGAAAAGAACTCAATGAATCAGGACATTTCAGAAGGAGAAGAAGAAGCAAACTTTGTCAAGAACCTTCAACAGGGTTCCGGAAGATTCAGAGGTAAACTGCCTTTCAAATGTTTTACTTGTGGAAGAGTCTGTCATTATGCTGCCAAATGTCCTCATAAAGATAAGTTTGATAAAGGTAAGGAATCTGCAAAATGGAATAGAAAACAAAGTGTAAGTAAGAAGAGCTACTATACACATGAAGATAACGATGGTTTATCAATTAGTGATGAAGATGAAAATAGTAATGACTATAGACTTCTGATGGCTTTTGAAGATGATGATTTCTTGGATGCATTAGATGAAGATGACCTTTATGAAGAAATCTCTAAACTCAAAATCTGTTTAGAAGAAAAGAATATGATTATAGATACTTTGACATTCCAACTTGCTGAAAGAGAAAAACTCAATGAAAAACTAGAATGTGAAATTGTGGGTCTAAGAAAGGATATTGAGAAAACAAAAGCTCTCAATCTTAGATATGCTAAAGGATCAGAAACCTTAAATGAAAATATCAAAGTGTAGCATTCTTCTCTAATAAAGACAGGTATTGGATATACTGAAGAAGCATTTCAAGCACAGATGCTGTCAACCTCCACTAAAAGCTATCTTGATGCAACAAAGAGCAGTGAACAGTTTGACAATCGTTAGCAAAGGCATAAAGCAGATCACCAGGTAAATCAGGCTCAATTTACTTCAAGGATGAACAAAAGCTACAACCAACCTTAGGTAAATCATACTCAATCTGCTTCAAGAAAGAATATCAATAAAAACTACAATCACCAGGTCAGTAGATTCGATAATCGCAGGAACTTCTTTAATGGCCAATGTTTTTCATGTCGTAACTTTGGACACAAAGATGCTCAATGTGTTGCTTACAAGACCATCATGACTAGAGAAACACGAAATCAAAGGACTGTGACAGGGATCATGAAAAGGTCCTACAATAATTTTTCTCTTCTTGAAAATGAAATAGAATGCTCTATCTGCAACAACTTTGGTCATGAAGAATCTGAATGCAGGAGTAAATTTCGGTAAACATCTCAGAAGGAGAAAACTCCATTAATACCCAAAATATAGAGAAAGAAAAAACCACAAACAGAAAGATGTGGCATAGCCTTGTATGCAGAAGGACAAGAAAATCAGTGGTACATCGATAGTGGATGCTCAAAACACATGACATGTGACAAAGAAAAACTTCACTCATATAATGCCTTAGAAAAGGAAAAGGAGATCTCTTTTGGAAATGACACTCCTGCTGTCATAAAAGGTAAAGGCTATGCGTTCTTAAAAGAAGAGGTTAAAAGTGAGAATGTTATGTATGTTGATGGTCTAAAGCATAACCTGTTGAGTGTCAGTCAAATGTGTGATCAAGGAAATGAAGTAGTATTTCGATCAAATGGATGTGTTGTTCATGAGCTTTCTACAGGAGAAACCGTGATCAAAGGTACAAGAACTCCAAACAACTTATACATACTCAAGGTAGGACAACAATAGTGCTACCTAAGCAAAGATGATGAACATTGGCTATGGCATAGAAGATTGGGGCATCTAAGCTTTTCTCAAATAAGAAAAGCATGTAGATTCCAGGCTATTCGTGATCTTCCTGATATTAGCATTCCTGAAAATACAATCTGCAAATCATGTCAATTCGGTAAGCAAACTAGATCTCACTTCCCTGAAAAGGAAGGATCAGCTAGTAAGCCTCTTGAACTTGTTCATACTGATTTATGTGGACCATCAAGGAAAAAGTCACCTCGTGGAGAATAATATTTTATATTGTTCATTGATGACTTTTCCAGAATGTGTTGGATAAGTCTTCTAAAGCATAAAGGTGAAGCATTTGAAAAATTTAAAGCCTTCAAAGCTTTTGTTGAAAATGGATCAGATCGCAAAATCATATGCCTCAGATTTGATCGAGGAGGGGAATTTACCTCGGATGAATTCTTTGACTTTTGTGAACAAGATGGAATAAAAAGGCAGTTCTCCATTGCAAGGACTCCTCAACAAAATGGAGTGGTAGAAAGGATGAACATAACTGTTCAACAAATGGCTCGTGCTATGCTAGATGAGTCTGGAACTCCTACAACCTTCTACGGTGAAGTTGCATTCATTGTCGTCACTATTCTCAACCAAGCAAATGTTCGGGTAAATAGCACTCAAACTCCACATGAACTTTGGTATGATAAGACTCCCACTGTAAAATACTTCAAAGTTTTTGGAAGCAAATGTTACATCAAAAGGACAGATGAAAAACTTGGTAAGTTTGAACTCAGAGCAGATGAAGGTATTCTTCTTAGTTACTCTTCCCGAAGTAAAGGATATAAATGTTATAATAAAAGACTTGGGAAAATTATTGAAAGTATTGATGTTGTGGTTGATGAAGTGTGCAAAAATCCAAAATAGATAAAAATAGAAGATTATGAAGAAGATGAGGATTATCCTCCCACATCAAATCACACTAATTCTGAAGAAGAAAGCAATGAAGCACCAGAAGAAGAGATAAAGGTAAAAGAAAAGACTTCGTCCAAGTATGTTCAAAAAAATCATCCAGAAACTCAAATTTTGGGATAGAAAGAGGCAAGTGTGCAAACAAGAAGAACTATTACAGAAGCTTCAAGCTATCTAGCGTTACTGTCTTCCACCGAACCTCAAAATGTAAATGAAGCATGCAAAGATGAATGTTGGATCAAGGCCATGAATGAAGAACTTGATCAAATTGAAAAGAATAATGCTTGGGAATTAGTACCTAGACCTCATGATAAGAATATCATAGGAACTAAATGGATATTCAAAAACAAGCTGAATGAAACTGGAGAAGTTATTAGAAATAAGGCCAGACTTGTTTGTAAAGGATATGCTCAACAAGAAGGTATAGGTTACGAAGAAACTTTTGCACCTGTTGCTAGACTTGAAGCCATAAGAACGTTTCTTGCTCTGTCTAGTTTTCAAAAATTCAAAGTATACCAAATGGACGTAAAATTTGCCCTTCTTAATGGAGACTTAGAAGAAGAAGTCTATATTGAGCAACCAAATGGATTCATTCTTGGAAATGATGCAAAACTTTTATGCAGACTTAGAAAGGCTCGTTATGGTCTAAAACAAGCTCCAAGGGCCTGGTATTACCGTCTTGACAAATATCTCCATCAAAAAGGTTTTTCAAAGGGATCAGCTGATAGCAATCTATATACAAAGATTGACAATAATAAGTTGCTAATACTTCTTGTTTATGTTGATGATATTATTTTTGGTAGCAATGAAGAAGCCATGAGTCAGAATTTTGCTTTGGTAATGCAACAAGAATTTGAAATGTCTCTGCTTGGTGAGCTTACATATTTTCTTGGTTTACAAGTTCAACAAAATAAAGATGGTATTTTTCTGTCACAAACCAAATATCTCAAACAGATCTTGAAAAAATATGGCATGGAAGATTCTAAACCAGATGCACCCCAATGGTAACAAGATGCAGTCTCAGCTGAAATGATGAATCAACAACAGTACATCAACCAACTTACAGATCTATGATTGGCAATCTGCTTTATCTAATAGGTACATGACCAGACATCATGCATGCAGTAGGAATAGTTGGAAGATTCCAAGCAAATCCAAAGGAATCACACCTTCAGGCAGTCAAAAGGATTTTCAAATATCTTCAAGGAACATAGAACTTTGGTTTATGGTATCCTAGATATATAGATCTTACACTTCATGCATATACAGATGCAGATTGGGCAGGAAGCGTTGATGACAAAAAAAGCACTAGTGGTGGTGCACTCTATATGGGTTCCATATTAGTGTTTTGGTTCAGCAAGAAACAAAGTTCAATTGCATTATCTACAACTAAAGTAGAATATGTGGCTGTTGCATCTTGCTGCACACAACTACTTTGGATGATGCAAACGTTGCAAGACATTCAGATCACATGTACTCCACCCATTACCATTCTATGTGATAATACAAGTGCCATCAGTGTTTCAAAGAATCCAGTGATGCATTCCAAGACCAAGCACATATCCATCAAATATCATTTTCTACGTCAACAAGTGCTTGAACAAAAGGTCAAATTGGAGTATGTTCTCTCCAAATAATAGGTTGCTAACATATTCACCAAACCATTGCCCAGAGAGACATTTGAATATCTCAGACAGAAGCTGGGAGTAGTTGCTGCATCATCCTACTGTTAAATCCTGTCTGTTTCAGAGAAATGTTGGTACACGCGAGTTTCATGAAGTGTAGTCACGTACATACGCTAGTTTTTGTGGATATAGTCGTGTATATGTTGGTTTGAGGAAAAGCTGTGGGCCAAACTCAGGAAGAAAGGGATCTGATATGGTTTAGTGAATTATCTGCTCTGCTTGGTAATGGTCACAGTCTGTGGATGACATGTGGAAATATGATTGGTTGTTGATAACTTGATGTATATTTGATTGATGATGATGGCTTGATTATATGAAATGATCAAATCTGACAGTGATCATCTGGCACAGGTTCAGGGGGAGCATATGCTTCTAATAATGCATTGTTGACATTATCTTAGAAGATCTTGGTATAGATTCACATAGTTGTTTTTTTGTTAGTTGGAACAGGTTCAGGGGGAGAACATGGTTACTGGTCTGGATGTTGATTGACAGATGATGTTGATGATAGTTGTTGATGACTATCATGGTCTTGTTTAAGATATTTGGTCTCTGTTATATATGTCATGTATATCTTTTAATGAAAAGGTCATGAAACGACCTAATTTGTTACCGAAGGTCATTTATGATGTATGTATAGAGTCATACTCTTCTTTTAGAACATCTTTTTGTAGACCTTGCTTATATTCAGGGGGAGCATGGACTCGATCATGGAGCTCAATCAGCACATTTCATCATATCAGAGAATTCAGCCTGTACTTAGGGGGAGCATAACCCTTTGCCCTTGATGACAAAGGGGGAAAGTGACTTGGGGTTGCCATCAAGTCCAAACGGGGAGATTGTTAGCATTATAACATAGGTGTTGTCCTTGATGGGAACTCACTTAGATGACAGATCACAGTTCAACAGGTTAACAACACAATGTTCAGATCAGACTTCACAGGATGAAAAAAGAGAGGTATATGCAGGTTCACCACTGGCCAAGCTGCGTATACACGCGGGTTCACTATCTACAAGTCGCGTATACGTACACACGCACTTTCACAGAATGCAAGGCACGTATATCTTGGAAAACTAAGTTTTGGTCCAAGTTATTTGGTCCATAGTATTTTGATCCATGGTATTGGTCCAAGGTATCTGGTTCAAGGTATTGACCCTAGGTATTGGGTCCAAGGTATTGGTCCTAAGTGGTTTTGGTCCATGGTATTGAGTAAGGCCTAAGAATATAAAAGAAGGGGAAGATCATTAGGCCAGGGCACTCAAGTATTGAATATCTGATGAAGAGCAAGATCTAGTATACAGGTTATTGGGTTATGGTGCATAGCTGGATCTGAACCAAGGATGAACCTTAGTGCTTGATGAAGGATAAGATCTAATGATGGGTCAAGATCTTAAGGCTTGAAGTGAATTATCTTTATGTGGTTTGATAATTTATTTGAATAACTGGTGCATGTTGTAGTCTGTAAATATGATGATCTGGGTATAATTGAAGTCTGGAACTGTTGTAATGTTTAAATCATCATTTACAGATTTGTACGCAGGTTCACTTTAGACAAAGCGCTATACATGCTAGTTCTGCATATCAAAACAACGTATACATCTTAAATTTGATTTGCAGATCTGTATGCAGGTTCGCCTTGAGAAAAGATCGTATGCATGCAGGTTCGACACATAGAAGTAGCGTATACCTTATAAAATATGTTTTGGCTGCTTCTGTTTTCTGTTGCACTGTTTTGGGTTCTGGCTTGGGTTTTGGTTACTATATTCTGGTTACGGCATTGTGAAAGATCAAATTGAAGGGTTGTCAAAGTGATTGATTGATTCAGTTGTGGTTGGTGCAAAGGAGATTGGTTGATGCAGATATATGTGATGATTGAATGATGTTATTGATGGATCCAGTCTGAAAATTTATGAAACGTGGTTCTTGGAAGAAAAGAGAAGGTTGTAGCTTTTTGCAGGTAGAAGCCTGCGTACTGGTATAAGACTACACCAGTACAAAAATTGTAAAAAGAAGTTTCTTAGTATTGGAAAAAAGATAGAGACGATTGCAGCAGGTGGTTTTCACCCACATTGGGTTTCCACCTTATATCTTGTGTTCATGTGTGTTTTATTTTTACTGCACTTGGTTACTGTTTATATGGTTCTGATGCACTGATTAAAGATTAACATATGATGAATTAACTGAATCATAAGTTTGTTGGATATACGCTAGTTGCCTTAAACACAGTTGCGTATACACGTGAGTTCCATTAACTGAAGTAGCACATATGAATCTGATTATGGAAATGAAAAATTATTGACTTGCTAATACTGATTCACCCCCCCCCCCCCCCCCCCCCCTCTCAGTGTTATTTCCAACAATTATAAGTATTCCAATATTCAGAATTGCCACTTGACCATGGGTTAAGTGACTAAACCTTATGGGCTATGTAACTACCTTAATAAGAGATTAGCTAACCATTGCCATGTGCTTCGAACTCAGTGTTGTCCTTAATTTGCTGTCCTGAGAACCTAGTGCTGTTCAGTAAATCTGCCTGCTCTTATGAATTGACTCTTAAACATCTTGTAATGACATTTTAAATATATATTTTGAAAGAATGTTCATAGAGTTTATTTCTTTGCAAATAATGTTAAAAGCTCTTTGTTGCCTTGGACAAATTTATCTCAGAAACAGCTACATGGTAAAAAAATTTAAACATTGTTTGTATTGTCCTTCGGTGATTGATTTTAGCTTCATCCATGTTTAGCTATTAGAGCAGAAGTTTCACTGTTTCACATTATTTGTTATTGTACTTTCTCTTTAAGTCATATCATGCAAACTCGTGTGCCCAACCTAGAGGTGAACTTGATGCCCTGATTACTATGTTGCTTTTGTTGGTTCAGGTGCCATCATCTCTAAATTCTGCTGATTGCTTCTTGTTGCAATCTGGGTCATCATTTTTCATCTGGCATGGGAACTCCAGTTCATTGGAGCAACAACAACTAGCAACCAGATATGCAGACTTTCTGAGAGTGGGTCTTGTTTCCTTTTCTAGATACCAAATCTTTTTATATGATATCTCCCCACTTCATTTGTCTCATGTTCTTCTTCGGATTGAAAGTCACAAGTTACAACTAACTAACAAATTTAGTTGCTTCTTTGCTATTTGATCACATTGAGCAAAATATTCTAATTCAATTCCAGGCTACAGACAACTGGATCAAATTTTGTATATTTTTTAGCACGGGACAAATTGTGTGTTTCTTTTACGGTTCTGATTATTGTATTTAATATTTGTGCTCTGTCAGCCTGGTGTTAATTTAAAGCATGCAAAGGAAGGGACCGAAACATCAGCTTTTTGGTATGCATTGGGTGGGAAGCAAAGCTATTCAAGCAAAAGAGAAGCCCAGGAAACCAGCAGGGACCCTCATTTATATGCTTGCACTTATGAAAAAGGTAAATTTTTTACCTAGAAATTGTCATTACTGGAGTACTATAGTGCGTAAGCCTTCTTCTGCCCTGAAATGTCGTATGTCTGCTTATTTTCTATATTTCCTGAATATTAAATGAAGATATCTTCTCTAAAATTAAACATATTTTCTATATTTCTTCCATCCTGATTATTACAGTGTACTAGCTATTTTTTATATGTTAAGATAATTGAGTGCATTTGTGGGGCACAAATAACTAACCTGTTCGCTACTTATTGGCTATGAAATCATTTCAGGAACATTGGAGGTGCGGTTTTGGATACTATCGATATGTATCTTTTCTAATAAGAAAAATGGAGCCTATTTGAAGTTTATTTTCTCCGTGGTTTGCTTGTATATTATGTGTTTGTTGCCATTGTAAATATTTTTTTCTTATTGCCAGGTCATTGAAGTCTTCAATTTCAGTCAAGATGACTTGTTAACAGAGGATATCATGATACTTGATACACACTCTGAGGTCTTTGTTTGGGTTGGCCAACATGTAGATATCAAACAAAAGCAGCAAGCTTTTGAGATTGGCCAGGTCAGAACATTAGTTTCAACTAACAGTACATGATGCAAGCTATTCTTCTTAGACTATTCATGTGGCTTACGAATGGTATTATATATTTCAGAAGTACATGGAACAGGCAGCACTGTTAGAAGGTTTATTGCCAGATATACCGCTTTACAAAGTTACAGAGGGGAATGAGCCTTCTTTCTTTACAAAGTTTTTTGCATGGGATTCAGCCAAAGCTGCTGTAAGTTGAGCATAGAAATAAAATTCTGAAGCAGTCTAAATAATTCCTATCCATTTTTCTTAAGGTCTGATAGATCAAACGGTCTCAGTGGACATTAACAATCATCATCATCATCAATTGGACATGAGAATAGACCCTACGGCTAACAACAATTTACACGTTCATTTTTATAACAAGTTCATTATTGATTGTTGAATCAAAAGAGAATGTCATCAGAATTGCTGATTAGTCAGCGATTGAAAAACAATTTTTTGTTGTTGAATTGTCGATCTTTTAGTTTTGTCCAATAGTTATTTTTGGGATGCTTGTCAAGTTATTCATTATTGCAATATGTGATTATCTGGGCATGGCAAACCACCTTGCTTTAAGGGAATAGCAGTGACTGATTGTTTGAACTGCTCCCTATTTCTTTTGTCAGTAAAGAACCCTTATCATTCAAGCCTTCACCTTCTTCGAAGATTGTAGTACAGACAGATTGTGATTTCAACTTGCTATTTCTTAGATCACAAAACAAATAAGGCATGCAAGTTAGGCCTTTCAGGGTTTGCTATCTTTTAGTGCTTGTGGATGTTATTAGTAGCAGCTATTAGTAGAATATCCAACATAACTATTTTTTAAAAGCAGTTTTTCAGGTTGCCTAACATTGTTTTAAGCAAACTGCAGATTCAGGGAAACTCATTTCAGAAAAAGCTTGTTACTCTTCAAGGGATACCTATACAGGCTATAGAGGTCTGAACTCTATTCATATGAAAGATTTTTCTCATGCAATTTTTCTGATTATGCTTCTTCAAGTGATGTCATTTTCCATTGAAATACAGAACTTAAAAAAGCAAGTCTCAACAACTGATGCTGGCTTGTCTGAGAGTCCAACACGTAGTTCTGACAGCTCCAATGGTTCAAAACAAAGTGGCCCAACTCAGAGAGCTTCAGCATTAGCTGCCCTGTCATCTGCTTTTGGTTCAAGCAGTGGGAGTAAAGCTGCACCACGAGCTACGAAGGCATCTATCTCTCCCTCCAATCAATCTTCTCAGAGAGCAGCGGCAGTTGCAGCATTATCCACAGTTTTGAATGCTGAACCTAAAAGAGTCTCACCCACAAGGACAATAGTAGGTGGTGACAAGAAACCATCCACAGCTGGGACAGCGTCAGGTACGTACATATTAGAAGCTCAATTATTAGTTTCTAAACATTGTAATATAATACAGTCAGTGGCATTCATGATGTGTACAAGCTGAAGTGGACCTAGTTGACAACCAGATTAAATTGTCCACTTGTGCAGCAGTGACAAACAATACGTTGAGACCCCAAACTGAGGAGTTGCCTGTGAAAGATGGATCAACCACCCAAGATGAAACAAGTTTAGGAGAGTCAAATTCAGAGAGCAAAGAAGTTTCTGAGCCAAATGAGTTTGAAGCCAAGCAAGAAGAGAATGGAAATTCAGATACTTACAGTTATGAACGTTTGAGAACTAAATCCACTAATCCGGCTCCTGGAATCGACCATAAGAAAAGAGAGGTAGCCCTTTTTTCCTTTTTTTAAGAAGTTCAATTGGTGACCAGCCTTTTTTTGTTTGTGGACTTTATAATGCTGTGTTTGAGGTAACTTCAAAGCATTTAATAGGAATATGATAGAACAGCTTGCCTGCTGAGAGCAGGTCATTCTTAGCGTATGTGAGTTTTAACATGGTATTAGACCATGTTTGGTTCAGTTGCTATGAAATCCTAAAGCCATAGACCTATAGGCTATAAGTATGGCTGTAGTAGGCCGGCTGGCTGTTGCAAAACGGGTATGTTGCTCAGTATTAGAGCAGTCCACCATCCAAGGGTAGGTTTTGGGTTCTATTCTTAGCATGTTCACATTTGAACACACATTTAAATAAAATTAGATCTCTATATTTTGCAGACTTACTTATCCCCAGAGGAGTTCCAGAAGGTTTTTGGTATGGACCAGAAGACATTCTCTGCGCAGCCTAAGTGGAAGCAAGATATGCGAAAAAAGTCTGTTGATTTGTTCTAGGCGTTCAAGCAATGGCACTTTCATGAGAAAAGATTACTTTTTTCCCCTGCAAAATGGTGTATAAGATCTGCCGAAAAATGCTAAAGTTATTGTTTTTGCCTGGCCCAGAGATTGCACTCCAGATTGCTATGAGTAACAATAAGTACAATGGATTGCCAATCATTCTTTAATTTGTATACTAGTCTACATTTTAGGTTTCTTTCAAATCATCCAATTCCACATTGCCCCTAAGTGTATCATCACATGTGCCTTTGTATTATGTTTGTGTGTTTGTTAGATGTCTCATTAAATTCCATGGACATATCTGTAAATGGCATCTGTTAATATCTTCCTTCAGTCTAATTAGGTGGAAGCGACAGTTTGTACCATGTTGCTGAATCCCTTCATGGTATATGCCTTGGCAGTACATTGTGATAAACGATGGCTTTTGAAGTTACAAGATTTCTCAGTATTTATGATAAAATATATCGAAACCATTCAACTTGCAGGATGTGATATTTTCACTGAATCTCAATTTCAGTTTAACATATTCCACATTGCAAGAGTATAACTGGACATGGAGAGTGCAAAGTTTATACTTCAATGGAGGTGCATGAGAAAAGTGTTTACCTTGTTTTAATTCTTTTCTAAACCAAAATAAAACTGAAACATGGCTCAGTGGTGAAGGAAAGCTTAATATAAGAGTATTTGATGTTTTTTTAAGTGGAACCTTCAAAGGCATCTAAGCATGGGCGGGGGTATTATATTATGAATAATTGCCATAAGCCTAAGCGGGAAATTCTTTTATTGTTGTGCAGTAAAAATAACGGTGAAGCAAAGATCAATTCCCACCATATAAGGCGTGGCTAGTTGTATTCCTTTCTCTATTAGTGCCGGAGTTGATATTTTCTGGGGATATATATTTTAATTTATTTGTGAAATCTTTGAACGTTCCTGCATACAGGCGGATAAATTGACCTTTTTTTTATAATAATGCACATGGCCCCTAATTTTGATGTCATTACTTTAAATGTCTCCTATTTTATGATATGTTCTACTCGCATCCTTAAAACCAAGGAATGCCACTTTAATTTTTGTGCTTATATTATAATAAAGACCTTAGTACAACCAACATTCCATTCATATATGTCACTTATTGAGACGGCATTTGCATCTGTTATTTATAATGCATCAATGAATTATATGTTTAGATATGAAGTACTTATAACTTTCTTATTAATTATAAGAATTTTCATTATTGTTAGACGGTAAAATTTAGTTTATTCTCTTTTCTTAGTATTTGTGTAAATATTCGTGTAGATGTGTTTTTGGAATGTGAGATTTAGGATGGATGTTTAGGAAAACTAAATTGCTTTCTAAAATTTTCAAAGGATTGGAAATTATATATATATATGAGTTTGAGTATCAGAATAAATCAATGGCCCGTGGAACATATTGAGCTTGTGACGGGGTGAAATGATTTTGATCTGGGATTGGATGAAAGATTTTGATTTTTACATTTTATTGGTCGATTACTCCAACAATGGTTTAACAAAAGATTAAAAATTTACATCTCCTAACATTGATTCATGAATTAATCGGATCTCGGATCTCAAATCACTTGGAGGCTGAAGTTTCAAGTGAAAAATAATGTAACAATCACTGGTTGATTTTCCATGTAAATAAGATAAGGCCAAGGTGATGGGACACGTATTCCAAGCTGAATGGTGAGGGAAACATTAAAGTGGGCATCACTTGCAGTTTAATAATGGCTATGGAAATTGGAAAAGACAAAGAGACAACAACTGACATTTAATTATGAAAATAAAGGAAAAGATGAGAAGATGAAAGTGAAGAGACCAATATGGATGCAAGGGAAATTAGAGGAAAAATGAAAGAAAAAAATAAAAAGGAAAGGAAGAGTCTAGACATCAACGATAAATAGGCAATTGAGAAACGATCGACAACTTTTTGCTCACCTTTGATCAATATCAACGAGGGAGAGAGGACAAACAAGGGAGAAAGCAAGCAAAGGAAAACAAGGGAGCGCAAGAGGAAGTTTGGACAAGAAGGACAAAAATAATTGTGGACTTGCAGATAACATTGTGCATGTTTGATTTAGCATCCCTAGATTGGATGCATGGTACATGCATGTGATTATTGGTTCATTTGTTATTGGCATGGGTTTTGCTTGGATTAATCGTGTTTTTAACCTTGCCTTGTCATTTCTTGGATAGCCATGGTGTGATGAGATTCATTCTTGATTGAACTTTAGATTGTCAAAAGGTTTTGGATTCTATTGAGGTGGTCTCAGGAAAATCCCAAGGGTTGGGGGTGGAGATGTTTTTCTCTAGGAAGCCCTTGACAGGTGGGTGGAGACAAGGAAATTCCTCAAAGTATGTTGAAGAATTTTTGAGGCATCCAAGCTTGGTTTTGTTTTGTGATCTCGGGACTGGTTTAGATGAGATGACAGTAGCTTAAGGGTAGAGGCAGTTTAACCTTTGGAGTCTTTGTTTGGTTATGTTTTGGTTTATCCCATGAGATCTCACATTCATGCTTGGAATATGGCACATAAGTGATTGACTAAAAGAAATATTTGGTTCAACCCAATCTATGGTCAGGTGGTATGTTGAAGTTCCTCACTTGGTTGGATTTTGCATAAGTTAATATGAGATATTCCTCTAATGTAATTAATGAGCACACGTACTTGCTATTATGTGAATTTTATGTTTGATTTTTCATAGTTTCTATTATGATTATATGTTGGTTATAAACATGGTTCTATGATGTGCTCTAGTTATGGCTCTTGTTCATGATTTGAGAGTTTATTGAATGGTTGATGCAAGCATGGGTAACAAGTTTTGTTGCAACTAGCTTAAGAGGACATAGTCTCCTTGATGATTCCTATATGAAGTTCAGAAGTTTATAATCAGATATGCATTTATGACTTGTAGCTTTCATGTTTACCATATGTTTGACAAAATGTTTATCATGTAATAGGCATGTTCTGGTCAAGATCTTGCTCAAGTATTGATTGTTTAACATTATTATCAACATTGTCATGATTATAGAAAGTTACAGGTAGTTTTGGGCAGTGGTCTGGAGGCTTGTCTGAAAATGTGGCATAGATCTCGCGACACATAAAACATAGGATTTTGGGTCATAACCGCTAATAGACAAGCTTCTGGGTGTGATCATAGCCTTCTAACCGCATGCATGAAGTGTCAAAGGTGTGTTGAAGGAAGGTGTAATTAGGTTCGGTTTTCATAATGACTTATAACTATGATTTCATGTAAAAAAGAAACAAATGTATTTATTGTATTCCTTGCATCATGGGTTTCATAAGCAAGAAGTGTTTTTTATAGGTCAAAGACTTCTTCTTGATGTCTTTAGGTTTTTGTTGTCTTGTTATGAATATAATTAAGAAGTCATGAAGTCATGTTACACATGTCAAAGTTACACTCCAAGACATTGTCACTATCTCTCTTGTAGTCGGCTAAAAGAAGGACATTATTCTCCTTAAGGTAATGTCAGCTTATTTCCAAGATCTCATGTTGGCCTAAATGACAAGCGTAAGTCACTATATATATAGAGTGACTTCACCTCATAATCTTTAAGCAATTCAGACATCTTTGATCTAAAACAATACGAATCTCAAAGTGAAGAAGATAAGGGTATTACAGTGAAGAAGGACGCTGACTATAGGCATGTAAATGTCTTGAGGGTTCTGAGGCTAAGTTTGTCATCTAAGCAAAGGATCAAAGTATGTTCCAAGACAATGACAGTGACAATTAAGGGCTATATCAAGGGTTGAGTGGTGATAGAAGAAGATCGAAGATAAAGAGGCTATCTTGCACTGAAAGAAGAGATCAATGAAGGTCAAGGACTGTGTCTAGGGTTGTGAAGGAAAGAGTACACTGAGACTCTCCTAGTGACAGTGTAATTACAGTGCGAAGATGGACAAAGTGATACAATGCGAAGGAGGAAGACTGCGAAGGCCGAAGAATGCAAGAGATAGTGACAAGTGTCTTGAAGAAGAATTGAGTCAAGTATTTTTTCAAGGGTCTTGGTATCCGTTAATAAAAGAATCTATAAGAAGAGATTGAAGGGTTTTCCTCTCAATAGGAGAGGTTTTGGCCCTGGCAGAAAACCAACATCGTGTGTTCTTGTCTCTTTGTTTTGGTAGCTATTTGATGAAGTAAGATATACACACTAATGATACCAAGAAAAGATTGTGCTAGTAAGCTAAAGATAAAATACCTCACGAATAGTTATTATGCTAAGAAGAATCACATTAACTCTAATTGCCCTAGATTCTTCAACATGGTATCAAAGCTAAGGTGTTTAAGTCATATGAAGGGTAGCAAAAGAGACATACAAGGATCTGTCTTCAAGGACATCAAAGTAGGTTGAAAGGATTAAAGGAGCAAGTATACCACAAGCAGGTCTACAATAGTCATGGAGTATCAAATTTAGTAATTACAGTGGTGCACGCAACTCATGCTCATTTTGATAGAGTATATTAGTGATCCTCACTTCTTAATCACTGAACTTTCTCCATGCCATAAAAGATAGTCTCAGGTATATATATATATATATTGCAGAAGTAATCTAAGGAATACCTCTCACAATCCATGATTACATTGCTATCTCAGTATAGTTATTACATCAAGGCCACAGTGCCACCCACAATTTAGTTATGTTATTCATTGAGAAGCGTGGGCTCTCAATACATTGCCTCTCTACAAAATGCACATAGACATCACTGTATAATGCCATATCAATATACTTGTTACTGTCTTGAATTTTGTCTATGATTATGATCTCAATACCATGGTGCTCGGATCAGAGCATAATATCACTAACATGTCAACGATACGTTGAAGTCAAAAGTACCATAAAAATGAATTGGGAAGGTCATGAAGCAGTCTTAGTGATGTCAAGACCACTGATGTCATGGTGCTAGAAGGTCTCCAAGGAAGTTGTGATGAAAGGATACTAATGATGAGCAGCTCAAGCAAAAGAAGCATGAAGGTGAAGATCTCATCTTCACACACCAAGTAAGTATCTTTCAATTTTATAATCAGATTTAGTTAAATGATTTCATGATTTCAAGGGGATTTATAAATCGGTTAGATAAGCGAAATTCCTTTCATAAAATAAGGAGGATTGTCATAATCCTCATAGAAAAGAGAAATCATTGATATCTATGAACATGTCTATGAAGGTAGATTCATAGGATTCATATGATATCACTCAAAAGTCCTCTCATACCTAAATAGCAGAAGAGGAGACATAAAGAGAGATATATGAGATGCTAGATATACTCTCAGAAATTAAAGTAAAGAGGGTCACTTAGACCTACACAATATTAAAGGTATCAAAGAATGAAGGAATAACTTCATGAAGATCTAGGAAAGATGATAAGAAGGTAATCGTCATTGATGAGCAAGGTAGCAAATATCAATGAAAAAAGAAGGTTACCTCACCCGACAATTTGTGGTCTCTATGCTAGATTGAGAAAGACAAGTTGTAGTCTATAGTATTAAAGGATAAAGGAATTCAACCATGTGCAGAAAGGAAAGGCAAGGTTGGTCCTCAAGCATAGACAAAAATAAGTATAGTTAAGATTCAATGCTATAGAAAGATTTTGGAATCTCATATCACTGAAAGATGGAAGAAGCTAAAGAAAAGGGCCAAGGAAAGAGAGAGTATCAAATCTCTCCTATGAGTAAGATAGTATCCCTCACAAAAGGATCATATCATAAGCTCCTATATCTTGTATAAGATATGACAATGATAATAAGATGCATCATGGCATCATGAAACCATTAGAATCAAGAGCTCGTGACATCACCATGGGAATCATGAAGGACAAAATCCATGACAATCAAACATGAAGGATAGAGCTCTTGGGAATCTCATTGAACATTAAAGGAAATAAAGATGTCATCCAGGACAAGACTCATCATACATCAAGAAACATCTGCCAGATGGGGATATGCAAGATCCTCAAGGTTCTCTGATGGAATCATCATCGGAGGGTTCACTAAACTATAGAGGAAGCAAGTGTTTCATCATGAACTCCAACATATGGAATTCATGGGATAATGGGTTGATGACATGATTGAAGATCTCTTCAATCAAGGAAGCTGCTCGAAGAAGTCTAGATGACCTAAAGGTAAAATGAGTTATGTATGCTTATATTTAATCTCGTGGCATATGGTTGCAGGTAACATGGATCATTGCTTCTATCTTAAGAAGCATGATCAAGAAGAAAAATAATTTCCTCCTCTGAAAGGATGCAGGAATGCATAAGTCACACTAGATGAAATCAACATAATATGTCCTCATATGAAGTATGAGGTGGTTGACTACAATGAAGAAACTCTGATTGAAAGCTACTAGGAATGAAATGTGTGAGGAAGGAAGAAATCGTGAGATATGCAACCTTGATGAAGGCGATCAACATCCAAAAGACCGAGAAGACTTGACTAAGAAATATCCCAGAAATATATGAAGACTCTGATGAAAAAGATAAAGACCCTTGACAATGGATATCTTTGGGAGATGTATGAACATGTATGCATGATGTTGATAACTAAAGAAAGATGTCATGATGAAGAGCCATCTCGTAAGGTATGATTTGATTTAATATGATGTTTTGATTTCTTGAATAATATCTGGATAATGCAGGGCTACTCGAACAAGAGTTGTAAATATAAGTACAACTAGCATTCATGTGATGGATGCTTAACTAGCATTCATGTGATGGATGGAAGAAGCATGATGAGAAAGAAGTAGTCATATAACAAAGGTTCTAGATATGAAAAATGCCACTTTCCATGAAGAAAGGAATGACATGATGAACTAAGGAGGAAAGTGATCGATGGATGTTGCCCTACAAGGAAGAAGCTCAACTGATTTTCATGACATCAAGGAGAGAAGTTTATCAAGCAGCTGAAGGACCCACGAAGAAGAAGTTGTCGATGTATAGAAGAGTCCCTAACTAAGAGGGAGCTTTGACAAGTCCTTGATCAAGAGGGAGCTTGGAATGGATGACCCTTGATTAAAAAGGAGTGACAATTGTGTTTTTCTATTTCATGTGTCATGCACTAGATCAGGACTAACAACTGTAAGTCTAGGTGAAGGCCATGAAGAGAAATGCAAACACATGATATCCTCTCTAGTTGAGAGGGAGAGATAGACACAACATTCCTGTCTTCATTTGGAAGAAAGAATGGAGGATTGAGTAATGATCTAGCCTTCGATGCTCTTTGAGGATGTGTAGGGCATCCAAGATAAGAGTAGGCTAGAGGACCGATATTCTTTGAGGGTTGGGAACCCAAGATAAGAATAGTCCTAGAAGGTCATACTTAGTGAACACCCGGGTGGGTATGTACCTTGAGAGACAATGATGAAGGTGTCTATAATCATTGGTCTCGCCAACATTGTGTGCTATGATCTATTGAGATATAGAGTTGTTATTCAAGGCCTTGCTATTTGACAATGTTGGTTATAATGATGTTATACAAATGGGTTACTAGTCTGACTCTTCTTATAAGATCTCTTCAATATTGAGAATATCCATGTACCATTTATCAATACCTCCCTAGTTAAGAGGGAGTGTTGAAGAAAGGTGTAACTAGGTACGGTTTTCATAATGACTTATAATTATTATTTCATGTAAAGAAGAAACAAATGTATTTATTTTATTCCTTGAATCATGGGTTTCATGAGCAAGAAGTGTTTTTCATAGGTCAAAGACTTCTTCTTGATGTCTTTAGGTTTTTGTTGTCTTGTTATGAATATAATTAAGAAGTCATGAAGTCATGTTACACGTCAAAGTTACACTCCAAGACATTTCCACTATCTCTCTTGCAGTCGGCTAAAAGAAGGACAATATTCTCCTTAAGGTAATGTCGACTTATTTCTAGGATCTCATGTCGACCTAAATTACAAGAATAAGTCACTATATATATAAAGTGACTTCACCTCATAATCGTCAAGCAATTCAGACATCTTTGATCTCAAACAATACAAATCTCAAAGCGAAGAAGATAAGTGTATTACAGTGAAGAAGGAAGGTAACTATAGGTGCGTAAATGTCTCAAGGGTTCTCGGGCTAAGTCTGCCATCTAAGCGAAGGATCGAAGTATGTTCTAAGATAGCGGAAGCTACAATTAGGGGCTATATCAAGCGTTGAATGGTGAGAGAAGAAGACCGAAGACAAAGAGGCTATCTTGGACCGAAAGAAGAGACCAGTGAAGGCTAAGCACTGTGTCTAGGGTTGCGAAGGAAAAAGGAGATCGAGACTCTCCTAGTGACAATGTAATAACAGTGTGAAGAAGGACTTAAGTGATACAGTGCGAGCGAAGAAGGTTGTGAAGGCTAAAGAATGCAAGAAATAGTGACAGGTGTCTTGAAGAAGAATTGGGTCAAGTATTTTGTTAAGGGTCTTGGTATTCGTCAATAAAAGAATCTATAAGAAGAGATTGAAGGGTTTTCTTCTTAAGAGGAGAGGTTTTGGCCCTGGCAGAAAGCCAACATCAGGTGTTCTTGTCTCCTTGTTTTGGTAGCTATTTGATGAAGTAAGAAATACACTCAATAATGATATCAAGAAAAGATTGTACTAATAAGCTAAAGATAAAATACCTCACAAATAGTTATCATGCTAAGAAGAATCACATTAACTCTAATTGCCCTAGATTCTTCAACAAGGTGCAGTTGTGGAGTTAGGTCAGTGAAAAAGAGTTTCATCTCTGTGATTGAACACATGGGGTAGTTCTTAAGTCCTTGAGCGATCTGTAATCCTTGAGGGATGGAAACTAGATTTCAGTTTGTAGACCCCACTTCCATATTTGGGACTTGGAGGTTAGGTCATGTCATAATAACACTCGCCTCATGTTTACCCTGGAGAGATTGTAAAAGTGGGTAAATGTGGGAGGGGTGGTTACAGAGTGGTAGCAGAGTGAAGTTGCAATACTGAACCTTGAGGTAAAAGCAGATTGTCAAACATGTTTGTATGTTTGGCATGTAGGCATGATGGTTAATGGTTGTTATATGCATCATGGTTATATGCATGTCTGTCATTTATTATTGTTGAGGTTACATGGATGATAGATGTTAGTTTATTAGTGTTGTCATATGCATGCACATAAATTAGTCATGCATGATAGTTGACTATGCATTGGGTCACTTGCATGATGATTATTGTCATCACAATTAAGTTCTTGATATTATTATGTATTGTACTAATATGGATTGAGTTATGCAGAAGTAATAGCCTCCCCTGAGATATATTGAAGTATGATTTTGATTATGTCTTCTATTTGGTTTATCTAACACGGTATATTGTAGGACAATAGAAGACCAAGGATGAAGAGAAGAATAGTTGAATACAGTTCATATGACTCTCCGTACAGGTTTGAAGAGACTTTGGTGGGATGAGAGAGATTAATTGAGCAGCAAGGAGAAGAGTATTATCTTGATATAGCAAATACACCGAGTCTGAGGGTAGAGATCAGAAGTTGCAAGGTAGATAATAACAGGTTGATTGAGGCACAGGAAAGGCTCTCTAGAGCCTAGGAAAAGCAAGTAGAGGTCAATGCAGTGATTCTTTAAAGCCTTTCATATTTGCAAAAGTAGGGACAATTGGGAATCCATCATGAGGATCAACATGAAGAAAATACTAATGGGGCATATGGTAGCAAATCTCGGAAGGGGTATAGGTTGGACAAAAATGATATAGTCAGAGGTGGAAGATCTTTGGATACACTTGACAGGAGGGCCAACATTCATGGATTTTATCCTAGCTCTAGTTCCGAGAGACATCATTGCCATAAGCGCCAACCTCTGTGTAAGAGGATTAAGAAGTGATAATTGCCAATAGAGTTCATGAAAGCCAAGATAACTACCTTCAGTCTCAAAGAGAAAGAAAACATTTGGTGGGAAGATGTGAAGCATGTGAGAGGCATCAGGGAAGAGATGTTGACATGGGAAGAATTTGAAAGAATCTATTTGAGAGATATCATGATAGAAAGGCCAAGGAATTCTATGATCTTAGGATGTAGGTGATAAGTAAAATGTGGCTCCGCCTAAGAAGTTTAATTCAACTGAGAGAATATACATATATGCAACTGGTAATTGTGTTGTGGTCATGATTATATATATATATATATATATATATGGGTGTGTATGTATAAATTCCATTGTCTGACAAGGTTGTTAAGGATCATTCTTGTGGAAGAATGATTGCTTTATGCAGGTGAATGATATGAAAGGGTTCTTGGTTATGAAGAATCAAGTGGGTAGAGTAGCCCTGGAAAACCTGTGAGGTTAGTATTATGTGGATATGATTTTGATATTTTGTGTTTATAACTATGCCTATGTTTATGTTATGGCAAGGAATGTTGAAGGATACATCAGCGTAATGAAAGCAGTGTGATTTGCGACACGCTCTGACAAGCATGGATAATGGAAAGAACCACAGACTCGAGACTTGGCTTGTGTATGCATGTAGTAAGGAATGGGAAAGACACTAGAGGTAAGGTTGCCTGATAGAGACATTGTAGTATCTGGGTGTGCAATACTACTATTGTTTACATGTTGTACATGTGGTGTTGTGTACATGGGTACAAGTTGTGTTGTGTACATGTTGTATTGTGTAGTCATTGTATTGTGACATGTATTTGTTGTGTTGTACACCGTGTGTAAGTGTATGCGTTGTGTTGTATATTGTGTATGTGTATGTGTTGTGAAAAGAATTGGTTCTCGGGATCCCTCGAGGTTGTGGATTGGGACAAACCATTTAGAGCCCTATAATAGCTTGGGTTCCTTGGAGGCCTCGGGATGGAGCCATATAATGGTTTGGGTTCCCTGAAGGTTGTGGGTTGAGATAGTAGTCCTTGAATCCTTGGACAACTTGGGAAGAGACCAATCTTGAGTTACTGATATTGAGGGTAGAGGCGATATAGTCTTTGGATGTCTTTGTTGATGATATTGAGGGTGGAGGTGACACGGTCTCTAGATTCCCTTGTTGCTTTGGACGAGAAGAGAAGAGAAGGCTCTGGGTGCTTGCCAGGTTGGCAACAGATCTAGTGTGTGCACATGGTCAAAGAGAAGGCACTGGGTGCTTTCTGAGTTTGGTAACCGATCCAGTGTGTGTACAGAAAGGACAAAGAACAAAGGAAGAAGCAAAGAACCATTTGAAATATAAGTATCAATATATTATTCTAGTTTTAATTATGCACATAATCTATGATTTTGATTTATGATGGTTGAGTTTTGAACTAGCCTGATGTGATATGTTTATATATGATGATTTGATCAAAGAGCTAATTTGGCTTGTGATAGAAAGTAAACATAATTTCAAGTGTACCTTATTGATGAGCTATCAATGAGGTATGATATTGAATTTATTTCAATTCCTTTCGATTATAATGGAAATTATGTGCTTGATACCGGAAAGCATGGAAAATGTCTTGTTTGAATTGGCTGCAAGATAATTAGCAACAACAACAAAATGAATTGGAGCATGTGACGATATGTTGGTAAATCAATTCAGTAGCATGGTCATGGTGGGACATTGGTACCCAATAGTGTCCGTTAATTTCCATGAGCATGCTATGGTCGGTATGATGGCTTTGAGGCAGGGATATGCCTTGGTTTTTGGACCTTCCAATGCGAGGAAACCTTGCCAAGGGATGGATTGCTCGAGAAGGGGATGTCGAGGAAATTGGAAGGTGAGTGACTGCACGAAAGGGGGTGACCCAATTGCCCAAGGGACTGGGAAGCAGAGAAGAGAAGGCTAGGGAAAACATTTTTTTGGTCATTATCATTTTCAGATAGAATTAGAAACACATTGGGAGTGTGCCCTGAAACAATGAGCCAATAACTTTTCACTAAAAGAACAAGTAGCGCAAGGATTGTAACACTAGACATTGGATGCGAAATTTGATTTTGGCAGTGGATTCTAGACTTCCTGGGAATGAGGTGAATCCTGGTGCTACCTTTGAGGGTGGAGGTGTGAGCCTCTAGATTCTCTTGTTGTTGATGTAGGCATCATATCCTTTTATTTGTTGGTAAGAGAAAATGTACAAAAGTATATATGTGTATATTATTGTCAATAATGTGTTGAGTAGTGATTATAAATCTCCAGACAGTATGCTTATTTTTTGGTTGAAGCAAATGTGCATAAGTATGTATGTGTATATCATTGTAAATACCACATCAAACTAGGTTTATAAATCTCCATAAGTGGTATGTTTGTCATGTTTTCAGTGATTTTGATTGTAAATATTGCATCGAGTTGTGTTATAAGTTTCATAGGTAGTATGTTTTGTTGGTCATAAGCATCATAGAACACAGAGGATGGTGTTCCCCCAAGGGGAAGAGGTTTGTAATAGCCCCCGGTTGATTTTCCATGTAACTAAAATAGAACCAAGGTCATGGGAAATGTATTCGGAGTTGAATGGTGGGAAAAATATTAAAGTGGGCATCACTTGCAGTTTAATAATGACTATGGAAATTGGCAAACAAAAAAAAAAAAAAAAAAAAAAACAATTGGCATTTAATTATGAAAATAAAGGAAAATAAGATAAAATGAAGGTGAAGAAACACAAATATGCTTGCAAAGGAAATTGGAGGAAAAATGAAGGGAAATGAAAGAAAAAGGAAAAAGGAAAAGAAGAGTCTAGACATCAATGATAAAAAGGCACATGAGAAACAACTAACAAGTTTTTGCTTAGCCTTTGATTAGTATCAACAAAGGAGAGAGGACAAGTAAGGGAGCAAGCAAGCAAATGGAAGTAAGGGAGTGCAAGAGGAAGTTTGGACAACATAAAGTAAAGACAAAAATAATTGTGGACTTGCAGGTAATAGTGTGCATGTGTGATTTAACATGCATGGATTAATATGCATGGTACATGCATGTGATTATTGGTTCATTTGTTGTCAATGGCACAAGTTTTGCTTGGATTGACCATGGTTTCAACTTGGTCTTGTCATTTCTTAGATAGCCATGGTGTGATGGGATTCATTCTTGGTTGAGCTTTGGATTGCTGGAAGGTTTTGGGTGTGGTTGAAGTGGTCTCAAAAAAATCCCAGGGGTTGGGGTGGAGATGGTTTTCTCAAAGAAGCCCTCGACAAGTGGGTGGAGACAGGGAAATTCCTCAAGGTATGGTGAAGGAATTCTGAGGCATCCAAGTTTGGTTTGGTTTTGTGATCTTGAGACCGGTTTATGTGACATCACAATAGGTAGCTTGAGGGTGTAAGTGGTTTAACTTCTGGGGTCCCTTTTCCGTTATGTCTTGGTTTATCCCATGAGATTCCACATTCTTGCTTGGAATATGGCACAGAGGTGATTCGCTGAAAGAAAGATTTGGTTCAACTTAATCTATGGTCGGGTGGTACGTGGAAGTCCATGACTTGGTTGGATTTTGCATAAGCTAATGTGAGTTATTCCTCTAAAGTAATTATTGAGCACATGTACTTGTTATTATGTGAATTTTACGGTTGATTTGTCATAGTTTTTATTCTGGTTATAAGTATGGTTTTATGATGTGCTCTAGCTACGACTCTTGTTCATGATTTGAGAGTTTATTGAATGGTTGATGAATGCATGGGATAAAAAGTGTTGTTGTAGCTAGCTTAAGAGGGCATAAAGCCTCCTTGGCAATTCTTATATGAAGTTCAAAAAATTATAATCAGATATGCATTCATGATGTGTAGCTATCATGTTTACCATATGTTTGCAAAAACGTCTATCATGTACTAGACATGTTTTGGTCAAGATCTTGCTCAAGTATTGATTGTTTAGCATTATTATCATCATTTTCATCATTCTGGAAAGTTACAGATAGTTCTAGGCAACGATCTAGAGGCTTGCCTGAAAAAGTGGCATAAATCTTGTGACCACATGCATAGAACATGGGATTTTATGTCATAACCATTGGTCGATAGGCTTGTGTGTGTATTTATAGCCTCATAACTACATGCATGAAGTGTCAAGGGTGCGATTATGGAGTTAGGTTAGTGAAAAGGAGTTCCAGCTCAGGGATTGAACACCTGGGGTGGTTCTCAGGCCCCTGAGTGATCTGTAGTTCTTGAGGGATCGCAATAAGCTTTCAGTTTGTAGGCCGCACTTCCATAACTGGAACTTGGAGGTCGGGTCATGTCATAGTAGCACTCAACTCATGTTTACCCTAGAGAGGTTGTAAAAGAGGGTAAATTTGGGAGAGGTGGTTACAAATAAACTATGATGTACTTCAAATTTAAAATATTCATCCTCCTGGGTCTCCAACATACCCTAATAATAATAATATATTAAATAATGTACGAGCGAATTGATATGATGCTAAAAATAGGGGTCCCATTATAAATATTAGGCAAGAGTGCCATTTTATAAAAAAATTCATATATTTCGATAGACATGCCCTTCCACATGTTTCTTTGTTAACTAGTAATTGATTCTTATTGTTTAATATATATGTTCATAACACTACCAATACCCTAGCACTACCCTAGAATTTGGGAAAAATGTGTACATTTACTCTATCAAAATGTAAAAGATGACGTGCCCATGTGATGTAGGTTTATAGAGGGGAAGAGTGATGAAAACACTCCAATATTTGAAGTTCAAATAATAGTATTGAGAGTAGAAGACAATAGAGACTTGTTTGAGATGGAAGAGTATTTATATGTTAGAGTATGGGTATTTAATGGTCACTTACTTTCCATACATGTGAGAAACATGGTAGTCACTAAAAGAAATATGAATACGTGTGATAATAGGAAACAAATATCTTATTGATAAAATAAGAAGGATGTTGATATGACTGTAAGGGTATATGTCACTATGAACACATGAACATGTGGTCTGGAAAGATGAATTTATTGGGGTATTTGGAAAAAAGTTCTCCTATTCAAGGAATTATTTTGGACTCATTTTAGAGTTGTGCTCCACACTCACATCTTGTGTACATTGAGTGTACTCTAGTTTATTATTCTATCACACACATTTGGTCCATAAAAAAAGAAATAAAGGCCATTATGAACCCGATACATTTTGAGGTGTAGAGAAGGGAGGAATAAGATAAGTGGGATGAACATATTGTTGAAGAAGTAAACATGTCCATTGAATAATTAATAATAATAAAAGCTAGATAAGGGAGAAATTAAGAATACAGAGAGATAAGAAGAAGGAGCCAGAAATGGAGAAAATAAAGAAAATAAACCCCTATTAATGATCTTTGAAAAGGAAACAAATGTCAATAAAAAAAGAGAGAATCACACCCAATACATAACCAATGAAGAGATAACACAAGCTCAGAATACACTAGAGAGTTTGAGAAAGAATGTTAAAAATAAAAGTCAAATAGGTAAGAGGAAAATAATAGAAAAAGGTAAAAAGGGAAGAAAAGAAAGGAAAATGTAATGTTCAAGGTGTAAAGACTAGTCTCATGGAGGTATCACAATCAAGATTCAATGATGATGAAGGGAGCAAAGGAGAAAGAAACTCAAGAAAAATCTTGGAAGAAAAAATAATTTCTATATTTTAAAATTGTATGAAGATCTCAATAAAACATAAAATATAACGAGAATATGTTACATTTATGAAATATAAAGGAAAGACTAGAGGTGTTTAAGATGAAAAGAATGAAAGAAATAACACCTAATGACATGAGGGAATATCAAAATATGGAAATTTTAAAAATATTAATTAGATAAATAATGAATACATGTGTGTGTGTGTAATTAGTAAATGTACACATCTTAATGAAATAACATGTATTAACTAAAGGACATGACTCTTAATGAAAAACACTCTCACCTAGGTATTTATATGGGGCCCTCATTTATAATCTTATCATATTAGTTCTCATACATTTGATATACATTTATTATCCTTAACTTTTTTATATTCCAAATATTTTGGATAATTGGTGAGCTAGTTTGGTTGTCATATTTGGTATTAGAGAAATGTCTAATCTAGGGCCTTTGGCTATCAGAACCTTTGGTCAAATATTTCATTCTCCTTGGAAACATATTTTTCGGCTTTTGACCAATCCACACTTTTTAGAGTTTCTTTGGTTCCCTCAATATTGACAATAGATTGTCTTTTGGCCATTATAAAAAGTTTGAAAACTAAAAAAATAAGAAGAAGATAATCCTAACAATTACATGAAAGAAAAAAAATCATAATTCAGTTGCATGTTTGTACATATTCTATACAAAATTGTAGTCTGATCCACTATCAATCTCTACCATTGTACGCATTACAACATTGTACTTGGACACAATTGCAATACAATTAATTGAACTTTGTGCAACCTTTTACATACTTATTGTATGGTTGTTATACAAATTGATTACCTAATTTAATGCAATGCGTAATTTTCCCACATGGTACAAAATACACTTACAACGCGTATTTGTCCATATGGTTGACGTAAAAAGGAGATTGTCCTGTCCATGCTCAATCATGCAATTGTTTAAATTATCCATAAATTAGATTGTCTGTGGATCACACCATTCTAACCATCATCGTCACCTTTTATACTATCTGCCACTTCATTCGCCAACATATGTACGTCGTCTTATCCATTTGTAGTTTCCATTGTGCATATATGTACAATTAAACTTAATCGATCATGTAATAGTTACAAAACATCTATATAATCAATTAAACAATGTAGTGCCAATAAATAATTAATCAACCATATTGAAGGACTCGACTAGCAATTTCTTCAATCTGCATCAATCTTGTTGCTTAACTAAATCTTAGCCACAAACTGACCTTTGTGGTGGCTTCAGGATTTGGGGTTCCTGCTCCTTTGCTAGCCTCCCTACCCCTGAAATCATATCCTTCAATGCATTGGTTTCAGGGATTTTGTGACCTCCATGGGCTAAGCTCACTCGATTTGTCAAATTTTTTGAAGAAATTCCAAATATGGTGGTCCAAACTACTCAATCTTAGACAGTGATGCTCAAAATAGAGGATTAGGGTTTGGTTGGCCAATTTACTAGTATTTAGCCCCCCCTCCCCCAGACCGCTAAGTTTCTAGATAGATAAAAATTGGAGGTCCCTCATTAAAGGCCAACCCTGTCATATTGTGGCCATGAAGTTTTCACTTTTCTCTTTGAAAAGAAAGCAGATAGGGATTTGACCTGTCGCAATGGTCCATACTTCATGTGTGCTAAGGAATTATACTTGGATATTGGAATCCTATCTTCAACCCATAGAATGAAGTTTTGTAAGTCGTTCTATTATTACTAAATCTCCCCCATCTTCCTTTATATTGTTGGAATGTTGAAACTTTTAGATATATTTGGAATTCGTCGGGAAAATATATAGATCGGATTGAACCATGTGAAGGAATGCTTGCATGTCCTGGGATCTACGTTGAAGTGGATACGAATAATTGTTTTCCCACTTACATTCTTATATCCTTATATAATTGGTCCCTTATACAGGAGGCATATTATGATCAACTACCATTCAACTATAAACTCTATCATGAATATGATCATTTTTCTAGGAATTGTAAGAAATATGAGGAGCAACAAGATCAAGTAGAAGAGGCGGACTAGTGGAAGAAACCTAAGAGAAGAGGAGGAGCAGGTCACTAAAATGTAGCGGCTAAAGGTATACAGAAAAATAATGGAGTGACTAAAGCTCCCCCTTCCCCCAAAAAGATCACTTCCCTTGAAGGAGTATAAGTTTCCTTCTCAAGTCAAAGAAAGAATCCATCCCATCTTGGAAATAAATATGAGTCTCTTAAGTGTTGAGGGCGAAATTTTGATGTTTGCTAACAACACTTCAAACCTCACAAGGCTAAGTAAGATAATGGTAACTGAGCCCAGTTGCTTAAAGACCTTGTCTAATTCCTACTAATATATGTTACAAATTTAAAAATATTTAAATTAGAAAACTAACTATATAGTTAAACAAAAACAATACTTTATAATTGTAGAAATTAAATCAAATTCATCATATGTACAATAAAGTAATAGAAATGGTACTTGAAAATTTAAAATTTTACATCAACAACCTAAAAATACCGTGCATGCATTAAATATTATGACATATGACAGCCAAAGAATGTAACACATGTCATAGATATGCCCATTATTTAAAAACAATATTCCAAAAAGCTAAAGAGGTATGTGCCAAATATGAAAGAGTCAAGAAATTGATTTTATTTTATCAAATATGAGTGTGCAACTGACCCTCTTTTCAATTTTTTGCAAAAAATGTGGATCATAAAATGACTTTAGAAGCCAAAGATTTTAAATATCCATACACATGAAACTAAGTGCCATGAAAGAAGCAAGATAATAAAAATCCCAAGTTTGGACTCTTCTGATAAGATCATCTTAGTCAGAGTTCTGCAAAAAGTGCACTAATTAGCATTGAAATTAATCAAACATTTTAAAAAGGACATGAAAAACTAAAACAACCTTGTAGGCACAAACAACGAAATGATGAAATGACTTCTTCCTTGTCACTCCTCAAGAAATTTCTATTGTCAACAAGATAGTTAGCTCATTACTCAGAAAATTAATTATATGATTAGAAAAATGTGACTTAAAAGTATAGCATACCTTAGTTCACTTCTCCAAAACTCCTCTCCTCAATGGCCTCTTGCTCCTTTTGTAATATCCTTCAATCAATTATAAAGTAATTACTTTCCTCCTTTTTATGTATTTAATCTGGAGAAGAGGACTTTGACGAAACTTTTATAATTTTTAATTTATTTTAAGTAGGTGGGGTCCCACTGTACATTTTTATGTTTTAATATATCAGTTAAAATATCAACTTGTGACTCCCTTAAAAATGAATATAAATGGTAGCATGATAAAAATTTCAACATCATCCACCATCATTTATCATATTATCCTAATGCTTCATCAACCAATATATAAAATTATCATAAAATATAATATGAGGACTTATCAACAATTTCAAAATGACATGTGTGACATAAACCTTGTGTCTCCCTTGTGCCCAAAATAGAAACATTACCAAAAATGATACCATTGTCATAAAACATGTCTTTATCAAAGTCTGAAAAGTAGGGGGTCATAAAGTCAAGTAATATCACAATTAAAATATCTCTATATGCATATCTAAACTAGTGACCTTCCTTTTCTCATCACATTTATTTTCTATACATAACTCAAGATGCATGTCTAGGAAGGAGATGTCTCTTCTTCCTTCAATTTCAATTCTATATGTGCATTGGTGTGTTGGTATGTGAGTGAGTTGAAGTCACTTGTGTAGATGAGAAGACATGAGAGGCAAGTGCATGATGTTGATTTTTCTCTGCATGTGTAGGGGCAATCAAAGGATATTTTCTGGAGTTATGATCTATGTGAGATACAACAGATGGAATTTGTGGGACCATAATAGGTGGTGGGATAACATGCATGGCATTGAAAGGCCAATGAGAAATGTCAGAAGATAATCTGATGGGATTTGGTTCCCATCCATCATGCGACTGAGGTTGTTGTTGTGGTGTTGGATGGGGCTCAGGAATTTCCATTATGCTCAAATGTGGCTAAGGAGGAGGGTTATGTGATGTGTTGTACCTTAAGAAACCAATTTCCTGGTTGTGGAGAAATTATGCTTAAGACATTAATGATGATTGTTTGTTGTATTCTTAAATGAAAGACCTGGAAAAATTGGTTTTTAACCCTTAATACATATGTGACCGGAAAATCTCAGAATGCCATTTGTTGCTAGATATAAATGATGAATGAAGAAAGTTTGAAGGAGAAGTTAAAGATAATATGTTGCTTAACACAGAACCTACTATCCGTCACTTAGAAGAATTATGAAAATGAGAACTGAATCATAGACAATATGCTGCTTGACAAAGAAACTACTATCTGCGACCCTTGGAGAAGTTAAAGATAATATGTTGCCTTACACAGAAACTATTATCTATAACTTAGAAAGGAAGGTGAAAACTTCAAGTATAGGAGTGCTCTTTTAAGGAATTTTCATTTTATCTACATAAGCAAAGAAAGACATGCAACTTCATTACTATACTTGAAAGAAGAAAACATAAGATGGCACATGACAGAGAAGTTACAAAATTATACCCAACAATTCATAGAAACTTCTGTTCTTTCATTAATAAACATTTATATCAGGAATACAGTGGCCTAGTCTCTGGGTTCTCCAAAATTCCCACCCTCTCTCTGTGAGTTTTCCTCCTTTTATACATTTGTGAAACAGTCGCTAATCTTTGAAACTGTCAAACTACTAAACTGTTTCTCTAACTATCTGAAGTAAAAACTATTATAGAATTTTACACAGAGGATAAAAGACACCTCAAAGAACATGAAATAACAAGAAAATAATTGAATTTAGAAGATGACGATAACTACTGGCTTGCTTTGTTAATCGACTCTTAAGTTCATCTATGGATGCTTTAATAATGCTTATCCGCTTTAGCTATAATGAACTGTGTTTGACTTGAGTAACCCTGGGCTTACGCATGTATTAGGCACATTTCAATTGGCCAAAACACCAAGAAACTCGACCAATTGCCTTTTCTTCAGATTCAGATTTAATGCTGATTTTTCCTTTATACAACAAAATTAACGCAAACCTTTGGTTTACCGCGGAACTCAAAAAGAATTAAATCTGTTGCATAAACCCATCGGTTCTGCCTTTTCAGCGCTCCGTTGACTTCCCATTGCAAATCACAATTGGCGCTTTCCATTGTTATATCGACCCAACCCTTAACATTTTGCGATATGACAAATGCACCGAAGTTATAAAACATAATATATAAACTATCGGGTCCAACATCTTTATCACAGATCGTAATCAGCGCTTTTAAATGGTATATCAATACAAACCTTTACAATCCACGATAACACGGACACGCTGGAAGTATCAAACACAATATATAAAATATCGGGTCCAGCCATCGCATATCGCAATCCGGGAACCCATATATATGTACGTGAGGCGTTTTGCGATATGGCGGATCCGCCAAAACTATAAGATACAATATATATGTTTTCGGGTCCAGGCAGGAGTGATTTCATATAACTGCTCATCACAATCGGGAGTCAGTGATTCTTGTGATAATAACATAACTGCCCGCTACATTTTTGCGATTGTGATTCACCGCATCGCTTAACACACACACACACACACACACAAATATATATTATATAAATATATATATATATATAATAATATATATATATATATATAATTAATATATATGTATGTATGTATGTATTTTGGTTTTGGCTCCATATAACCATTTATGTTATGATTTAACTTGATCGCATGGGTATACCGGGGCCGATTCTTTTATACTTGTTCTTTTAATGATTTCGATATATAATTAACAAACTACTTCATTTCTTTTAGACTTTGCGGATGTAAAGAAAATAAGGGAGCTTCATTGAGGTTGAACCCCTGCAGTGATTTTAGACTGCGCATTGTGATAAAAGTGATAAATAAGATTAAACACAATATAAGCTACAACATCTAGCTCCAACTAGGGATAGTTCTTCTGCCACAGAAGCACTAAGAACCATAGATTAGTGCCTTATCCATTGGGCATGGAGTCATATATTGCTTCGCCAAGCTTAACTGTGTGAAAATTTGTATAGTGAACCCACGCCAATATCTGCAGTGATAAGATTCTTATGCTTTGATAGCAAAATATTGAGAATTGTAGATCAGTAACCTTAGTTGGGCATGGAGTCCAAAACTGTGAAAACCTTGAAATTTGACAACTGAACCTGACAATATTGATGTCTAACACCTCTGCAAACCAGTTTCTAACTAGGAAAGTCACCCTTATTCATCAACTAATGATTAAACAGAAGAACTGCAACTGGAAACCAAATGCTCAACACCTGAGCTTATTTATGTACAAGTTCCTACATATGTACATGATTGATCTCCATCAGGTGAATTCAATCTTCCAATTGTGCCAAGTTAGCATTTGGGTGCTTAATCTAGAACCATTTTGCAAGTGAAATTTTAAAAAACAATTCATCCTGAACAGAAAATAAACTATGCATAAAAGCAACTCACAACAAAAATTAGGAGTATATCCACAAAATGATATGTTTAGACTGCTGATAAATTCTTCCATGTAGTTTGCCACAGGATCTTCAAAAGTATAAGAAAATATATGGTCCTGATGAGCTCCCAAAAAAAAAAAATCTCTATGTGTGAAGGTTCTTGCTCAAATAAACCTTTTGTTGGGATAATATGTTCAGCAGAACAATCAGCAACATCTTTAAGAAAATGATCTATGTCACTTTCATGTCTCCACTTTTCATCTCTAAGCTTTGATTGAAAATAATTTGTAATTCTAACCTCGAGAAGAAAAAGAAAAAAAAATCATTATCATATGACATATGATCAACTTCAAATAGATTGTTTACCTCTGATCCATGGGCATCATTATTTTCTTCAATGCAATGATATATAATCTCTTTATCAACGTTCTTTTTACATAAGATAGCCTTTTTTGCTATGATAGATGGCTCAATATATTGTTGTCCAACATATCCCACTTGTTGGTCTCTTCCTGTATGTTCAACAACTAACTGATGAACTTGAATAGCTTCGTCCTGTTCCCCCTTTAAACCATTTTCATTATAGATAGAGGGATCATCAAATTTAACAAAATAGCAACTCTAGGTATTTATTTGCAACTTAATTATTTCTTCCTCTTCTCGACTATTGAGAAGAAATTCTTGATGCATGTTTGAATTTTCCTCCATCTGAATACTCTCTTGATTTTCTTTATTCACTTGTTTTGCAGGCTGAGATTCTTGTGGATTCACCTTTGGTGAGGAAGTTGAAACTTGTTGCTCACTTTTATTTTCTTGACTTCTTGATCTTTTCCTCAGTCTCAAGTCATATTTCTTATGTAGTTTAGTCTACATAAAATTAGAGAGTTGCTTCCAATATTCATCAATTTTATTTTCATCATGAATGGCATTTGTTTCATCATATTCATACTTGATGCAGGGGCATTCAGCCCAAAAATATCATTGTATTTTAGTAGACATAGGGGGTCTTGTGTTTTAAGGAAGTTGGTTTCCTAAGTAATGAATTAATGTAAATATTTAGGCCTTTGAGTGATTTTAATGAGAATAGGAATTAATTGGATATTGTGAGACATATTTGTGAATGTTCTCGAATGTAGGAGAACATGAGAGGATTAGGATTAGTTAAGAATTAGTTTGAAGAAATTGTTGAACAATTGAAAAGTAACTGAGGAACAGTTCCTCAACTGTAAAGAAACTACTAATGATGTATTGAAAAGAAAAAAAGAGAAGAGGTTAGATAGGGGGAAGACAAGTGTGTCTGTAAGCCTACGGGCAAGAGAGGAAAAGGGAGCACTAATTAGAAGATCATGCCAAAGAGAGTCAAAGAATCTTGAGAGTCTTGTTATGTGATTATTTGTTGTAAATACATAACCAGAGACTTAATTCCAAAAACTATGTGATTGTGCATTTTGAGCATCGAATGATGAGTTATGTGTGTGTCAGATATTTTGTATAACAAATATGTATGCAGGCAAAGTTTCGCAGAATACACAGTGGAGAAGCACGTGACAGTGGATCGAAAAGGATCTTTGAATCCATTCAAAGGATTCAAGCAAAGCCTGGAATGATAATGATTTGAGGAACCCGTAGAGGAAAGCTCAGGAGGGAGTGACGCAGTGGAATAGCAAAGACCCAGAACCTTTTGAAGAAACCTGAACCACAGAGAAAAATTGAAGAAACAACGTAAAAACCAAGTGAAGCGGAAGAGCGGATAAGTGAAGAATCAGCGCACAATAGCCGTTGGATCTTTATGAATAATGACCAGGATTAAATCGCATCAGCAGGATCCTTATGGAGATATCGGAATCGGGCCTTGGACAAGTGTGATGAGCAATCACCGATTGATCGAGAACCGTTGGATCGGAACCAGATCAATGGTCGTGATTCAATCGCAAATCAAAAATCGGCAAAGTCAAGTGACAGGGACAATAGGAATAAGATAGTGCGATGGCCGATACACCGATAGCAACAAGCGTCGATCACCGATAAAGAGCTGATCGGGATCTGGGAGTGAAATGTGACAAACAATAAGAGTAGACCTAATAATGTAATTAAGTGTGTTTAATTATGATTTAAGTTTCGGCTTTATCGCATATCGAAAGCGGAAGGATTCATGTGTAGTGAGACTGCGGAGAAGCGATATTGCGATTGCAATAAAGGGATATCTCCGAAACTGTGCAACTGTCGTATTAAAGCGGAAAAATGTATGAATCACATGATTTTGTGTGTATTTCTGTTATAAAGATTTATAATAGATTAAAGAGCCGACACAAAGCGTTTATGGGTTAAGTCTTTGAATGACCCAAATTAATAAGGTTTACGGGACTTGGATATATATATGCGGCATTAAGAATTAACAAAAGGTTAATGAAGGGTTATGTGGAGTTATAGAGTCCCGATAGAAAGGAGGATTAATTAAGGGAAAGACTGGGCTATTGTAATGAATTTTTCCGCATGAGATTTATTAAAGGGCCTTAACCATATAAGTAATGAGGATTTAACTCGGCAGAGAGTTAACAATTCCTGGGACAAATATGATTATGCATTGTATATGCATATTGTGGATATACGCAGGGTAGCCCCTGCATCAATACTCTTCTCCTTCAATACCAAGTTCATCTTCATCTACTACATGTAACATAGGTCTCTGAGAATTCTTATTTTCTAACTCTAACTTATTCAACCTATCTGACAAAGTTTTAGTTACATTACACATGTCCTCCAATCTTTGACTTTGAGAGGATTCCATCTTTTCCTTTCCCTTGTCTTGGATAGGCTGTGTCTCTAGTGCTTTTCCTGCAACCACCATATTTGCTTCTATCTCTAATTCGCTTGTTAGGATCTGATTAATCTGGCTATAACCTCTCTGAATGCTTGATATATTATCAACAAAATCATTAGTTTCATCAACAATATTATCTTGAGCCTTTAAAGTTTCTTTAGCATCATAATATTCACAACAACCTTCAAAAAGAAACTTGTGAGGATAATAAGTTCTACAAGAAGAATTGAACACTGAATGGAAACCTTTCAAAGATGAAATGCTTGAAAGAGGCAGAGACCTAAACCAAACCCTAGCTTCTAGGTCCAAAGAAAACAAAAACAACTTCATCTTCACATCTTCATAAATGATACCCTGCTACTCCATGCATTCATGAAACTCTTGGAGGTGCTGAGTCAGATCTTCATATTCCTTTATACTGAATTTTGGAAGATACTCATTCCACACAAAAAAAAATGCAGGCATATCATGAGGATAGCCAGTGATCCTAGTAAAATCAAATGGATCAAATTTATGGACTAAGAATGCAGGGAGAGCCATTAAAACCTAGAAAAGAAAACTTCAAAGTGTAATAGAGTCTCCAATTAATGTTGTAAGTGAAAATCACAAGTGTGAATGTACAAGCAACTGTTGAAACTTGTCACTCTCAAGGATCAATTTCAAACTTAATAAACCTATGGAAAAGTGTTCCTATTCAATTATTTTGCAGGTTGTGGTTTCTGTTATTATGGAGTCGCCTTTTATTGCTTTTATTCAAAACAGCCAAGTATTTCTTCCTCACTAAAAAACCAAAGGAAAATAGTGAAAACCCAGGGAAAAGTATTCTTGTCTTCTCTCCACGGAAACAGCACCAATTAATGTTGTACCTTAAGATACCAATTTCCTGGCTGCAAAGAAATTGTGCTTAAGACATTAATGATTATTGTTTGTTGTCACTTATTTGTCACTTTATTGTTTGGTGTATTCTTAAATGAAGGACATGGAAAACTTGGTCTTTAACCCTTAATACATATGTGACCGGAAAATCTCAGAATGCCATTTGTTGTTAGATATAAATGATGAATGAAGAAAGTTTGAAGGATAAGTTAAAATAATATGTTGCTTAACACAGAACCTACTATTTGTCACTTAGAAGAATTATGAAAATGAGAACTGAATCATAGACAATATGCTACTTGACACAGAAACTACTATCTGCGACCCTTGGAGAAGTTAAAGATAATATGCTACCTTACATAGAAACTATTATCTATAGCTTAGAAAGGAAGGTGAAAACTTCAAGTATAGGAGCGCTCTTTTAAGGAATTTTAACTTTATCTACATAAGAAAATAAAGACCTGCAGCTTCATTACTATACTTGAAAGAAGAAAAATAAGATGACATGTGACAAAGAAGTTACAAAATTATACCCAACAATTCATGGGAACTTCTGATTCTTTCATTAATCAACAGTTATATCAAGAATATAGTGGCCTAGTCTCCGGGTTCTCCAAAATTCCCACCCCCTCTCTGTGAGTTTTCCTCCTTTTATACATTTGTGAAACAATCGCTAATCTTTGAAATTGTCTAACTACTAAACTGTTTCTCTAACTATCTGAAGTAAAAACTATTATAGAATTTTACACAGAGGATAAAAGACACCTCAAAGAACATGAAATAACAGGAAAAAAACTGAATTTAAAAGATGACGATAACTACTGGCTTACTCTGTTAATCGGCTCTTAAGTTCCTCTATGGATGCTTTAATAATGCTTAATCTGCTTTAGCCGTAATAAACTGTGTTTGACTTGAGTAAACCTCGGCTTACACATGTATCGGGCACATTTCAATTGGCCAAAACACTAAGAAACTCGACCAATTGCCTTTTCTTTAGATTTGGCTTTAATGTTGATTTTCCTTTATACAACGAAATTAACGCAAACCTTTGGTTTACCGCAGAACTCAAAAAGAATTAAATCTGTTGCATAAACCCATTAGTTCTGCCTTTTTAGCACTCCATTGACTTCCCATCACAAATCGCAATCGGCGCTTTTCATTGTTATATCGACCCAACCCTTAACATTTTGCGATATGACAAATGCGCCGAAGTTATAAAACATAATATATAAACTATCGGGTCTAACATCTTTATCGCAGATCATAATCGGAGCTTTTAAATGGTATATCAATACAAACCTTTACAATCTGCGATAAGACAAACGTGCTGGAAGTATTAAACACAATATATAAAATATCGGGTCTGGCCATCGCATATAGCAATCGGAGAACCCATATATATGTACGTGAGGCATTCTGCGATACGGCAAATCCGCCGAAACTATAAGACACGATATATATGTTTTCGGGTCTGGCCAGGGGTGATTTCATATAGCTGCTCATCGCAATCAGGAATCGGTGATTCTTGTGATAATAACATAACTTCCCACTGCATTTTTGCGATTGCGATTAACCGCATTGCTTAACACACACACACACATATATATTTTGGTTATGACTTCATATAACCATTTATGTTATGATTTAACTTGATCACATGGGTATATCAGGGCTGATTCTTTTATACTTGTTCTTTTAGCGATTTCGATATATAATAAACAAACTACTTCATTTCTTTTAGACTTTGCGTATGTAAATAAAATAAGGGAGCTTCATTGAGGTTGAACCCCTACAGTGATTTTAGACCGCGCATTGTGATAAAAGTGATAAATAAGTCTAAACACAATATAAGCTACAACATGATGCATGAAGATAACACATAGGACCACCTAGATATAGATGCCTAGTTTGAGTTTATTGGTTGAACTCATCAAAATATCCATCAAAGTGAATAGAAAATATTATTCTCTTATTCTTTCCTTCACACCAAAACATGTTTGACCTTATACCCTATCCTCTCCTATTCCCCCTGGAACCCTTGCTGAAGGAACTCATCTATAGCAAAGATAGAAAAAATCTTATTATGACACCATCTACTTCAATCACATGACAATTAAAACCTTAAAACAAAATTAAATAGTAACATGTACAACTCTTATTTTGTATAACAAATTAGGTGCTTGAAACAAATATATTATATAGGGCGTGAGTAAAAGATTATGACAGAAATATGATGAATATAGTTTCAAAACCTTCATCATGGGCTTCATCATCCATGTATATCAAAACGAGTTCAATGATTGGTTGCCACTTATCATTTTGCAGATGAAAACTAAACAAAAATTGGGATCTATAACCAGGTTGATTGAACATGCATAAGAAAGAGCGTTGTTGTAAGTTCTATGAAGTGAGAAAAATATGGTTGTGCAATGAATGGAACATACACCTAATCATTTTTTATGGTTCAACAATGTACTAGTTCTCAAAATATTTCATTCATGCTCTGATAATGAGTCATAGGAAAGCATTGAGACAAGATGGAACTACTATCAATGTATGAAATGGATAAAAATGAAAGGTGATCTTCTCTAAGAAAACAAAATGTGGCTGAGTAGCACAAGTTTTAAAGCATCCCATATCACTCTTAAATAATTTATTTTAAACTATGAGAATAAGTCTAGAAATATCTATTGCTCAATATACTATGAAAGGTTAATAATGAAGTGCATGATGAGATACAAAAAAAGGAAATTAACAAAGTGGAATAGGATGTAGATTTCCTGAAAAAGGTGATTGAAAGTATAGAAGATTGTCTTCAAATATATATTTTGAACAAAAGTGTAGTTATACGATGGTTAACAATGCATTTGAGTTAGAATTTGCAAGCCATAAATAAGGAAAAATTAATATGAGACCTCCATTTAAGATGTTCCAATGTATAACTCATGAGACAATTGATACATTCAAGACATCGGGATGGACATGCGAGAATAAGAGTGACAGCATGAATGAGAATAAATAAAATTTATGAACTCTGTTAGCACTTGGAATTCACCTAGGCTGAGATAGACAAACTCTCAAGGCTACATCAAACCATTTCACCTCGTAGCTAGCCCTACGAGGTATGAGAAGGCTCTCTCGGGTCAAACTTGGTAGATCTTTCAATATGATAAGCTGACCAATTAGGAAACAAGGATTTTAGGCTAGTAAATTGATAAGGGGGGTTGATTTAAATATTTTTGGTTTTTTGGTGGCAATTGGAGGAGTGCAATTCAGGGTGCGGGGATTGAGCACAGTTTTTGCAGGGGGATCTTTGGGGCAAGGTAGGAGTGAGCGCTGATGCCTTAATCTGAGATGGATGATCAGGGATGATAGAGAAGGAGCTAAAGATGGCAAACAACCATTTGAGTCCTCTCTAAATAGTAGAAAACATAAATTTTGAACAAACTAAAAAGCTGAGCATGTCAAAGCATGATTTCAAACTTTATCACTTCATCTGTCCAAATAGAAGCAAAAGAGGGATGTTGAATACATAAACAAACTTACAATAACATGTAGAGAACACACCATCAACACTACAATCCACAAGAATCCACAGATGTCTGCAAAACCCTGGCCTTCCTTTTCTCTAAATTGCAGAGATAGATGTACAATATACAATAAAGCTTTCTCCCACAAGAGTCCAACCTTCCAACCTCTCAAATGACTAAGAAAACACATAATATAGGCAAGCTAACCTCTTCCCTTGCCTCTAGGGGTCGAGCTCATCCTTCTAGGAGCAGTTTGAACTAATTCCAAACTAAGCACTAGATAATAGGCAGCTCAACAACTTGCCTCTATTACTTAGCTAACTGATTCATGCATTAATTATTCACTTTTTACATCAAGGAAGCTTCTAGAAGAGTAAAGAGAGGTAAAATCTATCAAAGTGCCATGAAAATATTACATTTATCCATCATCTACAAGTAAAAATAATCAACCATAGTCAAAACAGTGTTTTTTGACCAAAGAAGTCAATTCTGGCAAAGTTAGCTCTCATGTCCGCGCACCCTGGCTCTCGTGTCTGCGCACCTTTGCAGCAACTTTTGAGTGGGTTCCACTGGTCCAAATCAAGTGCAAGATGGCTCATTGGAAAGCTTGGCCTGTCTACTTTCCATCCCAAGTGGAATTTCTGAATTTGGAGTTGTTTTGCCCCCTCAAAAACCATTTCTCCCAAGGTCACTTTCTGCAACTCAAAAAGTGGGCAGAAAGTCATTTTTTTGATGTATTTTGAGCTTTTGGAGGCTCAAATCTCAAAATCAGGCTTCTCCCAAGTATTGGTAATTTTTCTCTTTGCATGCCCTTTCCAAAAATGCCAAGTTTTCAAAATTCCGAGCAGTCCTTCAAAACGGCCGCGCTTGGGGCGCGGCGTTGGCACGGGAAAAACCTGTAATTGGCATAAAAAATTCACAAATGACAAAATTTTCTCCAAATTTCTTGAAATTTGGGCTGGGAGTCCCCAATCAAGTACCATGCTCAGTCAAAGAGGCTTTGGCCAAAATTTGGAGTGGATCGGGCGTTTTCTTTTGTTTTTGTGTTTTGGCCAACCGTCCTTGGAGCACCTTCATTCTCGCCGATATTTTTGACATTTATCTCAAACCATGACACATGTGTAAAAAGTGAAAGAGGTTTTTCTTCTTTGGCATGTTATGGACAAAAACCTCTCTCAGTTTCCCAAAATTCATCTCTGACTTCTCTGAAACATCATTTGAGTGAAACTTGCCCCGATGTGTGAAACAAGGAATTTGGTCGAA